>NDGN011510773.1:11691-24481 GCA_002564285.1 Tympanoctomys barrerae
TAAGTGCTTCCCTGGCAAGCGCAAGGGCCTGAGTTCAATCCCCGGTTCCGGGAAAAAAAAAAAGCGCATTTTAAAAATTAATTAAACTATACTTGTCATGTGGCAGGAATCAAACAATTATCAGAGGGGTTAGATTAGCCAGGTTTCTTGCTCCTGATGAGATTTTGAACTGACTTATTTTCTACATAGAATAACTTGGTAGGGCCGGGGAGATAGCTCAGTAGAATAAGTGCCTGCCTGGTAAGCACAGGGTCCTGAGTAATCCCTGGTCCAGCAAAAAAAAAAAGAGTAACTTGGTAACACCAACAAGAACAGTTAAGTGTACACATTCTTTTGGCAATTCTGGACTTAGGACCTTACCTATAGATCTTTTCAAACTTTTATACAAATGTATTCACTGCAAAGTTGCTTATAAGAGGAAAATTAAAAACAAATCCTAAAAGTCCATAGATTGAGGGAAGATTAAGTGATTGATAATAAATGCATAGAACAGAAAAACTATATCCTTTTGTACAGTAATGGGATAACTTTTAGGGCATATTGTGAGCTAAAAAAGGGTACAAATAATGTGTATCAACTTACACCATGTTTATTTGAATTTTGTGTCTGGTTTTTTTTACTGTCTAGTATTTTTGAGATTTATTCCTATTGCTGTATATATTTTATAAATGTACAACAGTTAATATACCCTGTCTTTCACTGAAGAACTCTTGGGCTATTTTGAGATTTTCCTTTTATAAAAAAAAAAAAAAACTTACACCATGTCTCTAAAAACATGGGAATGTTCACTTACAATCCCTCTACTTATGTATATACAGAGGAAGTCTGGAATAATGATCCTTCTAGAAGCTAATCATGAGAAAGCATAAGGATATTCTCTTTGAATTTTAAGTCATGTGAACATATTACCTACTTGATTTCAGAGGGTGTAAAGAGATCCATCTAACAGCAGGAATAGAAAGCTCTTATCCTTTAAAAAGGTCTGTGTAGTTTGGTATTGCCGGCTACCATAAAGCATTAAACTGCTAGACAAGAAGGCCTTCATTTTCTTCGAAGATGGGAAATAAAAACAGATAACTAAATCTGGAAGAAAGGGACACTGAAGAGGAACTGTTGTCTTCTCTTTCTGTCACATCTTCCAAGGGCCAACATCCCACTAGGTGGCAGCCCCCTCAGGCAATCAATGAAGGTGGTGATGGTCCCCCGCCCCAAGGTCTCTTCTTTTGGGAGATTCCTTACTGCTCACCAAAGGACCTAGTCTGCATGGGGTAAAAACCAGAGTTCTGTCAACTGGCTCCCAATTTCGGCTTTGCAATCTTGTTCCTCTATTCCACTAACAGCTATTGAATCTCCAAGCACACCCAGCATTTCTTGGGAAAGAGGCTAAGAGGGAGCAGGCCCTCCAAGCACCTGGCTTCCCAGACACTGTCAGCACAGCTCAACGGTGATGTGCTCAGGCCTGCCTCTGCTAGCTGCTGAGCGCCAATAGTTTACTTTTCAGGAACTGCATGAGCCGGCTGCTGAATATGGGCAGTCTTGGATGACACTGAATCCACTAAGGTCTCAAACCTTGAAATGATACCAAAAGCTAACAAGACAGGTACTGCTACTGCAATTGGCTGTGCTAAAGCCAAAATCAGGTTCAGTGTGGCTGAGAAAGTGTCTAACAGTACATCATTTACCAGATGTAATGGCAACAATTTTACTAGGAAAAGAATCAGATTCATATGCAACTCTCTGTCAAACACCCAGCCATGGCAAAAATTAAGCTAGTCACAGGAAAATCTAACAAATACTGAGCAGAATTTATAATAAAAATGTAGGTAGTATGTAATTATTTGTACATTGTGTCATACATGTTACTTCAGCAAAATTTTTTAAGTGTACATGTGTATATTTGTATAGCTCTGTGTCTATGTCACACACAGGTAGAATATATATACACATACACACATGCACACATATGCATGTACATACAGAGATTGAATATTCCTTATCTGAAATGCTTGGGTCAGATTTTTTAGTATCTTCTTGGTCTTTACTGGTTAAACACATCAAGTTTGGGATTTCAGAGCATTTTCAATGTTAGATTTTCAGATGTGAGACTTTTTTATCTAACACTGAATTAACTCTGCCGCCTTAAACTCCATGTCCTGGACCTCTGGTTTCCCAATCTATAAAAGCACAAAGCTGAAAGGTCAAAAAGAAACCTTGTAAGCCATGAAGGTGTTACCCATATTCTCATTCTGCCCACCCCAAAGTGCTGATTTTTTTAAACACCTGTTCCCAAACAACTATCCTGTGTCTTTCAACTTCCAAGAAACTGTCTTCTTGTCTCTATCCCCTTTATTACCACAGGAGAAAGTGGAGCTATGGGGTTGAACACTGCTCTGTCCCCTGCTGTCCTTTTTCCTGTCTGAACAGGGATGCTGGGCCCTCTGCATCTTTCAGAGCCTGGCAGCTGGCAGCTCCTCTGTTTCCTCCCTGAGAGCCCACAAGGCTAATTCACATCTTTTCATGCTGGCAAGACGCCCAAACCCTCAGTGCCTGAAGCCTATTTTCCTCTCAGCTGGTTCCCACAGTTCTGCTGCAGCCCTCCCTTTCTCCTCCTGGGTGTGAATCTGAGTGATTCTCTAGAACTTATTTTCAACCATAATTAAATTTCACTCTTAAAGCTCAGCACACACCTTCTACCTGTGCTAGAATCAATTAAAATTGAACAAGAAAACAGTCAATTCTATATCAAGCCTTTCTTCTTTTGCAAATCTCCAATTTTTAATCATTAAAAGTGATTTGGACATAGCTGGCTGGCAGGCAGCAGTGAAGCTGGCTGCAGGTCATGCCAGGTCCCTCAGGTTTCACTGTGAAGGTGAGCTATCCAGGGCAAACAGCAAGCAGAGGTGGCTCAGGCCAGGACAGATGTGTACTTCTTCTGAGCACCACGCTGGTCACAATGAGGGCAAGAGCAGGACCTGGTCACCATCACCTCTGGTACCCATTCCTCCCTCAGGGTGGGAAGGGGGTCACCCACAGTTTTTCCTGTTAAGCATGGCTCCCACTATGACTCCCACCATGACATGGTGTAAGTTTCAGTGGGTGTTGGAAAAACCATTACATGCTACAGGTAAAAGACATAATGGTTTTGTCTGAACCTTACTCTAAACTCGCAGAGTGATACTGGGCATCACATTGCCTTATGGAGCTGTTACCTCTCAGCATCACTTGCAGGATAGACATTTGCACGTGCGCGTGCAGACACACACACACACACACACACACACACACACACACACACCGCATCTTAATCAGCCCTCCTGGATCCACCTAACTTAGGCTGTGAGTGTATGCTTCATTAGGCCTACTGTGTTATATCTGTTTCCTCATTATCATCACCCAACAATACAATGTAAAAACCTTTCCACTGTATTTACAGTATACTAGCAATAATAAGCTATCCAGATGTGACAGCACAGGGAGGCTTACACGGATTATGTTAAAATGTATCAGAAGAGACTATGATCCATAGTGGATTTTGCAATCTATAGGTGTGGTTCACACCACAGTTTTCTTCTTCATGCATCCACTGATGGACTCAGATTGATCCCATTATCTTGGCTACTGTGAACAGCGCTACAATGAATCCAGAGATGTATGTGCCTATTCAACTTACTGATTTCATTTCCTTTCAATTATGACCAGTAGTAGAGCTGACTATACCCTGCCTACTCTTAAAACTCATAGGAACTATGACACCTCTGGTAGGTTACAATCTAAGCAAAATATGCGTTTGTGCATGTGCACACACGCACGCACACACACACACACACACACACACACAGAGAAAGGAGAGAGGAAAAACGCCCAGAAATAATGAAGACTCTTAGGGCTGCATGAATGTGCTAACAAGAAATTGCCCTAGGATGGCACCAATTTGGGGTGGGACACTCAGGAATGACTTTATGAAGAAAATGAAATGTAAACCCAGAACACAAAGTAGAGATGCACCTGCACCAATAGGTGGAAGTAGTGACACTGCAGACCTGACACCAGTGATCTCCTCCCCCAATTACTCTCCACCTACCAGTCTGTCCACTCCTCCACCTGCTCCTCCCTTGTCCTTGCACACTGAGGGTTCCTGTAGGGGCTTCTTGCTGTGTTTGGCTCAAAGAAGCACTGGAGTTGGGGGGAAGAACACTGCCTGCGCTGCCACTGGCCTTCCTTTGGGGTTCCCCATCACCAGACAGTGCCAGCGTGTACCTGACCATCTCATGACCTCAGTCTGGCCCACCAGGAGGGTGCGGTTTCCTGCTAGAACTCTTTCTTTCCTTTATCAGTATCTTCCAAATAAGTCTCAGTCCTCTCTCCTCCCCCCAACAAATGGTTCCAAGTCACCTCCCCAGCCCTCCTGGCCTTAGTTAGTACAGCTAAAAGTACTAAGTGGGCAGGGCAGAAAACATTCTTTGTACCTCATGCCAGGTGTCCCCAGAGTAAATCAGGTACCTTTAAAAGGCGCCCAGGATAAAAAGATGGCTGCAGAAATAATAAGGCAACATGGGGTTCCCCATTGCACAGGGCATGCTTACTACCGCCTACTGGTGAGGCAGAAACTGGAGTACCTGTGAGAATAAAAAGAGAATCAAAGCAAGGAGTGATAGCTAGCTTTGATTAAAAATTGGAAATCAGCCAGAAGGAGGATGGGGAAGAAGAAGAGGGAGAGGAGGGGGTGGGGAGAGGAGGGGAAAGGGAGAAGAGGGAGAGGGGAGAGGGGGAAGAAGAGGGGGAAGAGGAGGTGGAGGAGGAGAAACCAGCTGTTAAGCAGGTTAAAATAAGACTCACAAAAAACACAACAGGAAGCCACTTTCACGAGAATACAGAGTAGACCAAAGTAAGATGATGAAAGAAGAGAGCCCTGGCTGACACACATGGCTCAGTAGGGAGGGCAAGGAAGACACTCTGGTGTTTGCCATGGCTGGCCCAAGGCCAGTGTCAACCTGGATGGTGGCCTAGAGTCCAGATGCAGAGTGGCAATTTCAGATGCCAGATATGGGGCTTGTCCCAGGGTGGCAGCAGCATGCAGGGGCTCTTGCCTTACTTAACCTCCTGCCGGAACCCAGTGGAGACACAGAGAAAGAGCACTGTGCTGGAGAATAGTTCCAACTTCCACACCCAGGACAAGGTCAGAAATGGGCATACATTCAGCCAGACCATGAACTTCTCATGGGCGTTACTGCCCTTGTCAATCAAGGACAAGATACCTAGGATGCTTGTGACTGTGGGCTTCACAATGCCCCATGCTCCCTTCTATGCTCTCTCTCTGGGGATTCAGCCAAGTTTGGGGTCAGGGCCTGTAGCTTAGGAAAGGGGTTAGGAAGTGGCTGACGACTGCAACTAATAAGGGTTGGACAGACCCAGGAAGAAGCAATCATTAGGAGTGGGTGGAAGTCATCAGAGTCGACCCTGAAAAGGGGAGGCAAATAGCAGTTACCAGCCCAGGAGCTCCTATGGTGCCTACCACCAAGGTTATGAAGGCTCCAATGGACATTGTTATCCATGTGGCTCCCTCTGCGGATCACCCTAGATCTACAGGGCTGGAAAATCAACTCAGCTTCCCCCTGGAAATCAGAGATCCCTTTCTCAAACTCCCAAAGAAGGAACACTCAGTGCTAAATCACCTAGTGAGGATGCTCACAACTGCACCCACACCTGCTATATGTTATGCAGTTTTGGGTTCTTCCTACCAGCCAAACTCTGCCTGCCCACTGCTCTTTCCAGGGCCTTTCATCTAGTGTCCTGGTGTCCCTCAGAGGACAAGACCCCACCCAACAGGCCATGCATGTTTGTGAGTGCAGTGAGATAAAGCTCAGGAGCTTGACAGTTCAAGTTCAAATCTCAGCTCCATCCCTTATTCATTGTGGCAAATTAAACTATTCCAAGTCTCTGAACCTTAGTTGATTCATCAGTAAAGTACATCAGAGGTCACAAACTACAGCCCGCAGTCTGAACTTGGCCGCTAGTTGTTTTTATTGGAACACAGTCCCACCCATTCAGACACGGACTGTCTGTGTTGCTTTCAAACTTCAACTATAGCCCACAAAGCTTACAATGTTGATTATTTTCATAAAAAAGTTTGCCAACCTCAGAAACACAGGCTTCCCATGAGGAGCTAGTCTGAGGAAATAAATGCAGCTAATACTTGCAAAATGTGTACACAGTGCCTATGTTAGCCTCTCTTCACTGTAACCAAATGCTTGATAAATACAACTTTAAAAAGAAAGGTTTATTTTGGTTCAGGGTTTCAGAGGTTTCAATCTAAGCCTTGTGGAAGGGAGTAGTGGAGGAAAGCAGCTCACTTCATGGCAGCTGAGAAGCAGAGAGGGGGAAAAGCCAGAAAAGGGGTCATGGGCCCCACCCAGTGTGCTCCTGAAGGTTTTACACCCATGATCCACTCTCACCAACCAACCCCGGACCCACTCACTCCCATTTCATCACCTCCCAATAAGATCATCGATGAGCTCCTCAGTGGGTTGATGCACTGGTGAGAGTTAGCACCTGAATGATCCAGTCAGGATCATTCAAACCAAGGCTTTGGGCAGGTATTCTGGATCCCAACTACTGGAACACTGGACTTCACAGCTAAATAACATACAACTGTTCTTGAGATAAAGGGCTGCTGGCTTCTGCTTTCTTCTCGCCCAGAAGAAAACAGCACATCAGGTCCCAAAGGTGGAGTGATCTCAGAGGAAACAAGAGACCAACGCTTTCCTGATATGGACTTCAATTTCTATGGTGTAGATGAAAGTTGTATTTCCTTTTAATGGTGATGACAATTGATTCCTTAGACATTTATAAATTACCCAGGCTTCAATATTCTTCTCCAAATGGTCATGCTATGTCTCCCTGCTGCTGTATAGGAGCAACTGTTCTTTCACTTTCTGGTTTCAACTTTGTTAAACTTAATCACATTGGGTTTGGTTCATCCTAACCACTGAGTTGAACTTTCCGTTCATTTGCTGAATAGAAACTCACTGATACCTACTCAGGACCACTTTCCATGCTCAGTGCTACAGAGAAAACAAGACACAGACCCAGATCATAGGACCTTCCAGTCTACAGGATGAGAATGACAATTTAATGTAACCATAAAGTAGACATGTAATTACTATGGTGACAGGCATATAGAGAAGGGGCACCAGTGTGAGTGTCAGGAGGGTTTCTGGCCAGCAATTCCTCTGAGCCTTATACATTGAGCCCCAGCTCAGACCACTGGGACATGGAGGACACAGAGTGCTCTGGGGCAGCCTAAATTAGCCAGGAAAAAAGCAATGCGCCCCCCCACACACACACACACCATGCAGCAGCCTGTTCTCTTCCCATTCCAGTTCTGGACAAGGTCAAGAGTTTCTCAGTGCATTCCACTAAAGATTTGGGATACCGGCTCCTACTTGGCTCCAGTCCCAGAAACCCAGCAGTCAGGAGTGATCTTTGCTGATCCCACAGCCTAATGCTTCCAGTAAAAAGAGGAAGGATTTCACCCCAACAGACACTCGGCAACAGCTGGAGACATTCCTGTGTTGCAACTAAAGTGGGAGTAGTAACAGTACCATGGGAAGAGGCTATAGGTGCTGCTAAACATCGACAATGCCAGGAACCCACACAACTGAAGGTCACCTAGAGTACACTGCCATCAGTGCTGAGGACATGAACCCCTGGTTGTGAGGAAACAAGGAATAAATCATAGTAAACATGCTACATGAGCCAGCACTGTGCTAGATACCTCAAAGTTCTTCAAGACACTAACTGAAGCACAGGTACAAAGTGAGTCACAGGTGCACTAAGCCAACTGTTGTCTCTGGCACTTTACACTATCTGAGATCAGTCACCTCTCCAAGGTCTGCTTTCCTTCTCTACGCAATGTAACTGATGATCCCACACCAGCTGCTGGTCTACAGAGGCCCCTAGCAAGTCTCACTTCTCTTTTCTCTTCCTCCACTTTAGATTTCCAGTTTTCCCAGGGAACCTGTTACCAGAAATTCATACACAGTACACATCACACCTGCTTAAACTTCTATGTCCTCCACAAGAACCTCAATGAATGCGTGAGTGAATGAATAAACCTTGTAAGTGAGGGGATCTTTCTTGGCCTGAATTCTAAAACAATTTTTCATGCTTTCTGTTTTCTGTTTGTTTGTTTGTTTGTTTTTCCAGGTGCTAATGATCCAACCTACAGTCTTGTACTTGCTTTCTACTGCAGCCTACCCTAACTCCTGTTTATCATATTTAGACTTTCTAATACTGTTAGAGATTTAAAAAAATCTGTCTCCTCTATTTGATTAAAAGTTTATTATGACAAGGCCATGTTCAGTACTCAGCCCACAACACACACTTAGGTGCACACTTAGTCTTTGAGAATGAATGAAATGGGCAAAATTATGGTTTCCACTTAGCATTTTCACTCCTTGATATTTTACCTAAATTCATCTTATAGATCTTATTTTAAGGCATTTTTCTTTTCAAGTCTGTGACAGCTTAATCCTATTTTCATAAACTTAAGATATCTACCAAATGGGCCCCCAAAAGAAAGAAAATTCCTTTCCAGGCAGACTCAGCTTCAGCAGCTATGCTCGCTGAACAAACCACAGCCCACTCAGGCAAACAAGGACCAGCACTCAGACACAAAAGTGGGCACTTACCCACAGCAGCTGGCAGAGCCTCACCAATAAGGAGATCCTAACAATTCAGCCTTTCAGACACCAACCTAATAGGCTTTTCTTGGCACAGACAATCCTGGCTTGGCCAAGCACCCATTTTCACTTTCTCAAATTAGTATGTGTCAGAAATGAATGGAGCCTCCAGATCCGCCGTATGGCTTACATTCTACAACAAGCTCATCTCCATCAGCATCTTGGATGCCCACACTTGCTTCAGACTCCTCTCTCCATAAAGATCCACAAGAAAAACCTATCACTGCTCCCCTGATTAAACTCTTAGTGCCTCTGGCTGCTTGTGGCAGTTTTTCAATCAAAAACACAAGTTAAAAAATGAAACCTATCTTTTGGTAACTTAAGCACACCATATTTAAAAGCTGAATTTACAGGCCGAGACCAAGTCTTGGTTCCCAACAATACCAGGATGGCCATTCCTCAAGTCATTTCCAGGCAGCCCTCTTGCTGAGCAGCCAGCTCCAGGATCCAGAGCAGCTCTAAGCTGTCTTTGTTTCTTCAATACATCTCATCTCAACAGAGCCTCCTAAACAGCAAGTGTCTCTCTCTCTCTTTTCCCATAGTGTCTGCTGGCTTTGGCAAAGGCATCTGTTTAAGTAAGGTCCCCAGCAGCCCACTCTCAAATGCAGAGCTAAATGCTTCATTAATGTGTGTCCTGAGAACTCTGTCATGTACTTAGAATAACACAAGGATGGAGATCAGCAGAGAAACTGCGGCCTGGGTCCAAGCCAACCAGCATGGGGCAGGCACACCTAAACAAACAGACTAGGAAGAAAAAAAAAAGAAAGAAAAGAAAAGAAAAGAAAGAAAGAAAGAAAGAGTCAAGCTAGGCAGAATGCACCTACTCTGCAGCCTGGGCCACAGAGAAAGAAAGGTAGATGAAAAAGGAAAAGAGGAAGGATGGAGCTGCAGAGAAACCCCCTTTGGGGATCCAGGCCAGAACCTAGCTACTCATATAGCTAGCTATGCATATAGAAATGAACAAGGAACACAGAAGAAAACAAAGAACCAGGAGCACAGGCCCAGGGGCAGTTTATAAGACTCTCTCTGTTCCTTCTGTCACTCTCACTCTGTCTTGTTAAATAGCTGCCACTTCTTGACTCTGTATCTAGTTTCATGTTAAGAACTTCACACAGATCATGTATATTTACACAACAGCTTTCACAGTAGGTATCACAATCCTCCACACTGTATAAAGGAGAAAACCTAATCTCACAAAAGTCAAGTGACTTCACCAAGGGAACAGTGTTGTGGAGTGTGGGATCTGGGTACTGCTGTAATTTTCATCCCCCCTTCAAACTTCATGTTGAACCTGATCCCCAGGTCCAGAGTCTGTAGACTTGGGCCAAATGGGCAGTGCTCTGGATAGACTCATGTTGTTCCTGTAGAACTGGGTCACTTTCCCCGAGAGTGGGTGAATATAAAAAAGATCAACCTTTCCAGCTTTCTCTTGCTGGCTTGCGCCTGCCCTTTCACTGCTGCCACAGAATTAACAAGGCTCAAACATCCTCCCCAGATGTGGGCACCACGCCCTTGGATGTTTGTTCCAGCCTCCAGTACTAGGAACAGAATGACTTGCTTTTTTTGTAGTTACTCTGTCTATAGTACCCCATTAGAACAGTGAAAAGGGACTAAGGCAGAGCTGAAGGCCTGAACCACTATTTTGGTTTCTGGATCTGTATCTTCATGGTGCAAATAAACAAAGCTTACTTTGTCCTTGGCTTAATCCTAACCAACAGAGGAGACACGAAAAGGTTCTTCCCTCTCAGAAAATTCAAAATCCATAGGGGTGGTCATGAATCACACACAAAGCCAATTATAAAAGAATCCAAGCTGGGCATGGTGGTATACACCTGCCACCCTGGAACTTGGAGAGGAGTACTACATGTCTGGGCCCAGGTTGGTCAGCTTAGTGTTTTAGCAAGATCCTGCTTCAAAATAAAATAAAAAATGATAAATGGCTGGGAGATTGGCAGTGTAGCTCAGTATGAAGTCCTTGGGTTAAATCCCCAGTACAAAAAAAAAAAAAAAAAGGAAAAAAAAGATAATACAAAATGGCCCATTACCTAATCCAAATCATTAATGGGCATGGAAATTAAGAAACACAGCCTTCACATGGCCCACCCTCAACATCCTAAGGCTATGCAAAGTGGTCAAGTTCCCATGTACAATATTTATATTTGCCTCTTATTCTCCAGGTGATGCATACTTAACTTCTCTCTAATATTTATCTTTCTTAAAAACTGACTGCCTTTCTCTAATATCTAACTGTCTTAAAATTATACACACTGAAAAGTATGTTGCTTCTGGGGCTGGGGAAATAGCTCAGTGGTCTAAGCACCTGCCTGGCAAGTGCAAAGACCCAGGTTCTATCCCCAGTATCCCATGCCCTGTGTGGTAGCACATGTCTGTAATCTCAGCACTGGGGAGGCTGAGACAGGAGGATCACTATGAGTATGAGTCCAAGCTATGTAGCAAGACCTTGTGCCAAATAAATAAAAGATTTAAAAAATTGTTTTAAGTATGTTGCTTCTAAAGATGAGGCTTACAATGGATCATCCATTTTAATTGAAAATGTTCTTAAAGAGGACATACTTATTCAACACCCAAATCACAGGGAAACAAACCCAAAAGCACTGCATGTTTCTGCAAGGCCACCAGGGTGCTTCCAACTGTGGTGCTGCAGTTGCCAAGCATTCCTACTTCCTAGAGCCAAAACAGGGGTAGAGAGGTAAGCATGGATTGGAAAATACCCTATTTGTACTAATTCCCTTCCTCTCCCAAACAAGTGGGTAAGAGGATGGAAGCTCTTGTGATAGGGAAGAGACAACAGAGCCTGAAACAAACCTGTATCAATTCTTAATGGAAATAGAGTGAATACTTTCCTCACCCACCTCGCATGACATTGGTGAAAAAAAAAGAGCAGCCATGACTTCGGTCAGCTAGGCCCTGCCAGCACCTACAAGAGGCCCTTTCATGATGAGCAGCAGCACCGGGAAGCCAAAGGCTCCTCTATACCTGGCAGTAGGCACAGAAAAGACTCCATGAGTGTCTGAAGCCAGAGGAGCTCATAATGAACATGCCAGGAGAAGGTTCTGGCATCACAGCAGTTCAGTAACTGTAGACATTCTGAGTAAATGGCTGTCTACATAATCTATCACAGGTATACACTGGAGTCCCCAAGCAATCTGTTTTCCTTTATGCTGAGTGATACCCCAAAAAGATATTATACTTTGAGTGCCCCGTCCCTGAAATGCTTGACACTAGGAGTGGACAACCCTAATCCGAAAACTGGAATGTTCTAAAATCCAAAGGTTTCTGAGTATCACAGAGGTATTCAAAGTAGGGCATATCACAACATTTCTGAACCAGCCAAGGGTGGTGGTACATTCTGTAAACCCAGCTGCTTAGGAGGCTGAGGAGGGAGGCAGAGAAGGGAGGAGACAGAGACAAAAAAGAATGGAAGGAAAACAATTGAAGCAACATTTTGCAGAGAAGAAGGGAAAAAAGGATTAAAGGGAAATCAAGAATGGAATGGGGAAAAAAGAATTAAGATATATTATGTACAGCTACAAATTTCCTATGACAAATATGATCATTATGTATGTTAAAAGTGTAGCAATTATGTTAATTTTTTTAAAAAAAGAATGGTGATAGCTTAGATAATTGTAATGCTGATTTCTGCTGGTCTAGGCAAAGGAGAACTTAATGCTTTAATTTTTTTCCTCTTTACTTAATTTCTTATAATTTTTTTCTCAAGTTTGCACATATATATCTGATAACCTAAACAACTAATCTGAAGACAACACTATAAAACAAATACTGTCAAATTCATATTAGTTTGTTTAGTGAAATTTTGCATCATTTCTAATTTTTGTATTATCATTCTTTTGTATTCTCTTTAAAAAATAAGAACAAAGAAAAAAATAATCCAGTAGTAATTCTAAATAAATTACAGACATCAAAAATAAAATAAGGGACTGGGGAGATGGCTCAGTATAATAAGTGCTTCCCTGGCAAGCGCAAGGGCCTGAGTTCAATCCTTGGTTCCGCCAAAAATAAATAAATAA
>NDGN011510781.1:634-14064 GCA_002564285.1 Tympanoctomys barrerae
TTTTTTTTTTTTTTTTTTTTTTTTTTTTTTTTTTTTTTTTTGGCAGAACTGGGGATTGAACTCCGGCCCCAGGCAAGTGTTTATTCTACTGAGCTATCACCCCGGCCCCTTCTTTAGTTGTTCTTTGTCATAGAAATATTTCACTTTTCCATTAAACTTGAAAGTGAGTTTTTCAGGATGCAATATATTATTAACCTCATGTTATGTATTCATTTCAGAAATACTTTCTAAAATTCACTTTGTCTACATCTTATATCTTTCACATTTCAATATCTGACTACAATTTTTAATTTGCTATGTAATTACTATTGATTTTCAATAAAGTTAATAATGAGCTTAAAAAACTAAATTGAAAATATTTAAATAAAAAGAGTCATGAAAAAAAAAGAGTCATGAGTGGGCCTGTGATGATAGTTGATGATAGTGTCACTATAATTCTGTAACCTTTAGATAAAATTATGTAAATTTTAGAAAGGAAAGAAACATGCTAAAAACTCATATATCTAGGCATTGAATATATGCTTTTTTAAAATTCTCTTTTCTGTATTTTATAATCCCTTCACAATAAATATATAGTACTTAATACTTTTTAAATTTTTCCCAAAAAGAGGTACCTTACAAAATATCGTGTTCATAATATTCCATTTTTCTTCTTAAAGTATATGTATCTAAGTAGAAAACTTTAAGAACATATTAAGAGTCAGCATTTTGAGGTATTAAGGGTCACTTTTTAATTTGTTAGTTTCTGTTTTATATTTTCCAATTTTCTACAATAATCAGTTTTTAGTCCTGAAAGAAATGACACAATTTACTCTTTTCTCCCAATCCATTCTTCCAATTCATTTTTTTAAAAGACTATAATTATGACTAAAAGCAAAAAATACTGATTCCTTCTTGCCCAAACAGACTTCTTAAATGATAGTTTGTCTTCAAAAAAGCAAATCTCAAAACTGTATCTTTATATTGTCCAATAAAAAATTTCATTTAAAATAAGGAAACCCCTTACTCATACTAATAATATCAAGCTATATGTGAGGCAATTCATCTTCATTAGTATTTTCCATTAGTAGGTAGTAGATTACTAGAATACAGTGATTGTAAAATTGTTAAACAGATGACAAAAACAAACATGCTGACACTGGTCATTGATATAGCAAGACAGAAGAAGAGGAGCAGTAGTTACTTATTTGATAATGTGGCACTGCTGAAAGCTGGGTTTGATTCCTAAATATGTGATCCTAACCAAATCAAGTAATTTCTCCAAAATTTTAAACTCTTTTGCTTTAAAAACAATTTTTTTACAAGGAATCAAGACTCAGGAAAATATATCAGCTTTTTCTTATTTCAGCAGAAGAGCTTGGGACCAAATTTTTGAATTTTGGCTGGTAGCCCCAAACCTAACTAATCACACAGTAGCACTTCTCCACATGGAGAAGCTGATATAACATCAAAAATTCTTTATCAAAATCAACACTACGTAACACCGAAAAAATTAAAGGTGTTATAATCTATAAGTGGCCTGGCCTATTCTGTTAAAATTTTATCCCAATTGGACACTATGCTTTAACATGTGTTTAAGAAGTATCTTTTTACCTCTACTTGAATTTCAAAAATGATATATATTTCTTCCACCTCTAGAAAGTTTGCTTAGTCTTATAATTTTCTAAGTTATGTTAATATATACTCTCCACAGAAATTATCATAATGCAGTCAATTTTATTTTTTCCACTGAAAGAGAAAACATAGTTGAATTTTTTAACCTTTCAGTACAAAATTCCAGTTCCCTCTATGAACCTTCACTGACTTTCCACCTTCTTAAAATTTCACCTTCACCCTCCACCCTCTAAACCAAACATACCCACACATATCCATAACAGGCACATCACACACACACACACACACACACACACACGAAAAGAATTCCAGGCATTTACCAACAAATATTTAAACATGAAATTATCTAAAGGTAACATTAAAGTTCAACACTACTTCCAAAAATAACTGTTAATGTAATAAAAAAAATATACATTGTAATCAAAGTCTAGTTATTTTTTTAGTTCATGTTATTAACCAAAATAATAAATCACTATTGTAATAAACCAATTTCCCAGTTCCTAGTTAATTTTTAGTAAAAGAGAAACTGGAGTCTTTAAAAGCAAGCCTTTGCCTACCAAATTATTTCATTGTTTACTTCACTTACTACAGACTCTCCAAATATTGCAGGGTTACCTCTCTCACAAGCATCATCAAAATACACAGAGAACATCTTGGTCAAACACACAGGTACATCACCTCATAAAAAACAACATACCTAGCACCTGTACATATGAAAAGCAACCAAAAATTTTAATACCTCTATTTCAGGAACTAATTTCTTTTGGTCCTTTGGTGGCCACGGTGTCTTCATTGGAAGCCTCTATTGGTGTCATTATTTCTAATTGAAATCATCCTTTACCTCCACACCCTTCCCTGAAGGAAACATAGCTTTTATCTTTGTCTTGCATATGCATGCCATGGGTGGGGGGTGGTAAATTGCTATTCGCCACTTTCTTCCAATAACAAAACAGCAAATTAACAAGTGATGCTTACTACTATTATAGAATAGCAGTGCACACTGGACTCTAGTGAGCTGTTCAACAGTACTGCCCTGGTACCCCATTTGCCTGATACAGTATCACATTTTCAAAGGGCAGAATGCAGTAGAAATTATCTGAAGGTAAAGAACTGTATTATTTGATATATATCAACTAAAGCCTGTGCCCAATCTGAATAAAATATAATTTTAGATATTTTTCTGTGCTTAAGTCCAAGAAATAAAGTTACAAAGTTCACTGTGAAGTTGCCCTCAACCCTGGAACAGATATTAAGCACAGGGAGAGCATATTATGAAAAAGAATATCAGCTACTTGTGAAATTATATATATATATATATATATATATATATATATATATTACCGGGTTAAGACTTCTACATTTTGAAAATTTTTAGTAGACTTTATAGAACTCTGGGTTTGGAAAATGATTTGAAAATTAGAGCAATATTAGCTAGTATTAGTAAACCGTTTATTAAGCAACTATCTTTATACTCAATGTTTTACATATATTAATTAATTTAGGCCTGAATGCAAACAACCCATAGAGGCTATTCAGACACTACCCAAGCAGAAAGAGCACCTCATAGGAGTACAGGATCTTGCTAAGGCCCAAAGAGTAATTAAAGAGAAGGACAGCTTAGCAGCTGGAAACAGCGGCAGATGGGGCCCCAAAATAAAGATACAAGAATTCAAAACCCGCAACAATTTGAGTGCCACTCAATGGAAAGATACATAGCACTGGACATAGAGTTATATAGCTTTTGTTACCACTCTCTCCATTTTAAATATGAGAAACTAGGAGAACAATTATTCGCTTGGCTAAGGTTGTACTAATAATGGCAAGTCAGGATGCATTAGGAAATTAGGAAGGCTAAGTATACAGACGTCTTAACCACCACAAAAGATTTTATTTGAGGCATTTTGCTCCTTGGAATTGTCTTCTTCATTTCATGTATTAGAAATATTCATTGATATTAAAACCTATTTCCCTGAATAATGGAGCTATGAACATTAATATCAATACAATAGTGTTTTTGACTAATTCTTGTATTATCTTCTTCCTAAAATCCATAAATTATTATCTTCTGACATAGGAAATTTAGAGGGAAAAAAAGATGCATCATGGAACAGAGGCTCATTTGGCAATACTAAGAATAGCTCCTTTCTTGAGAATTTTTTAAATTCCTTTTTTCAGAATTAGTTTACAGATCCAAATATTGAGAATCTTGGGTTCTTTTGCACTTACAACACTACATTTCTCCATAGAACCTTTGTACAACAACATCTCTATAATAAAACAGGATGAGAATCAGAAAGAAACCAGAATCTAACACAGATACGTCTAGGTATTGTGTTAAAGCTCAGTTATTTTCTTAATGGAGAATTCATCAGCTCAGAATCTATTTACTTTTACTTAGACATAACAGTATCACTTTTAATTACTTGACGAGCACACCTGGGTTCAAATTCTGCTTCTATCAATTGCCAGTAACATGATCTTGGGCAAGTTACTCAGTTTCTCTGAGTGTAGGTATTTGTATCTGTAGAAGAGAGATAAAAACTTGCTGGAGAATTGTGGGAATAAACCCAATACAGACACGTAATGTCCTCAGCGTAGTATCTAGTATAAACTGAGGGCTCTAAAATGGTTCTTTTATATTTAAAAAATAAATAAAACAGAACTCACACTAATCCAAGAATTGAAAATTAAATAACATACAAGCAATTTATGTGAAAGTATACAACTGTGCTACACAAGAAAAAGAGCTCAATAAAAAATTTTCCCTCTGTTTCTAGCTAACTCAACAGACCACAGTCAAACAGAAGCAACACCTTATGAAGAGTACAAGAGGACAGATCTTGCTAAAAGGCTGAAAGAAAAATTAAAGAGAAGTGACGACTTAGAATTTGGAAACAAAGGCAGTGGGAAGCCCAAAGTACAGACACGAGAATTCAAAAAGCACAACAATCTGAGGTCCCCTCAGTATAGAGACAGAGTAGACTGAACAGAGCCTCGACTCAAAGCACAGCTCAGGACAGGGTTGCTCCCAGGGTTTAACTCTGAGCCATCAAGACCAACTCGTAAGAAATTCAAATGGAAAATTAAAAGACAAAACTGTACACGGTGTAATCGCATCCCATTACACCAAAATATTAACAGAAGCTCTGTTAATAGTACTAAAGTATTTTTATCTTTTTAGCCCTTCTACATTTTCTAAACAACAAACTACTTTGAAAATCAGAATATATAGTTAAATTAAAAGATCAATATTGATTCTTTTTGGGGGGTGGGAGGAGCACCAGGGATTGAACTCAGGACTTTGCACTTGCCAGGCAGGTGCTTATGTCACTGAGCTATCTCCCAGGCTCCCAATATTGATTCTTAAAGAGGAACTCTGGAAATATATAAAATACATGAATGTATACTAGAGAGATAAACTATTATTCCTCTAGAACGAGTCTCTTATCAAATAGCCTATATTGTTCCTGGAAGAATGAAAGTTAACAAAAAATGTAATTAATATGAAAATAATTGTTGTATACTAAATTTCCTTGAAAAAGTATTAAAAGTAAACTAGGAGGGACTATTATAAATAGCTGTCAATATCAACAAAAAACATAACATGAAGCACATATAGTGGTTACCTCTATCTTTTC
Organism: Tympanoctomys barrerae; assembly: GCA_002564285.1. NCBI lineage: Eukaryota > Metazoa > Chordata > Mammalia > Rodentia > Octodontidae > Tympanoctomys > Tympanoctomys barrerae. The sequence goes on from NDGN011510781.1 coordinate 5,887, forward strand.
TTGCAACATTCTGGCATATCCCCATTTTTAAGGTAAAAAAATGCTTAAACAACTTCAGAGAATGAGAAAAATAATCCAATAAAGTGAAGAATTTTCAAGAAGCGCAGTCATAAACTAAATGCACATATTTTTACCTTCTGGAATAGAAATTAAAATGCTTTAGGCAAACTTAGCTATTACCATGTAATCACTTATACTGCACAGATGAAAAAGAAAAAAAGAAAGGATGGGAGCTCAGAAAGCAAACCAAAATATCAGAAATGAACCTATGGCAAAATTTTTTCTTTCTGATCTGTAGTGTGTATCTCTCTTTGGAATTGTCCCACTGAATACTACTCACAATTAATAGAGAATGATGCCAAAGAGCTATACAACACATCCCTGAGGACTTTTGATTAAAAAATTATATCTTCCTAGAAATATGAATCATTTTCCTGTTTCTTCATTAGAGTTCTAACTTGAAAAGAATAAGATGCAGAAGAATAAAAGGGCACAAAGTCCCGGGACGCTGAGAACTCTCGATTACTTTAAGTACTGAATTATTATCAAAAGTAATATTACAGTGCTAGCACAGATCTGTGGTAGATGAAAAGAAACACGGCCACAGGGTTAATCTACGGGAAACTGAAGACCAACATTTAGATTATGGCTAAACCTGGCCCCACAATATTCAACTCAACCTTTCCATAATTTTCCCTAAAACCTGTCATCTCCAGACCTAATTGTCAATTTAGCTTACTCACCTATGATTATTTCATTTTTGTTTTCAGACTCTGATTATTCGGGGTTAAATGCAACAGATACCACTTAGAATAACAGATGCATTGATATGTTGTAATAAAAAGAATGCAAGTTTAAATCACGCCTATAAGTTGTTTTCTTGAAGCACATTTCATACTTGAAAAACAAACAAAAATGCTTTTCAGGTATAATGTACTCTCAGTAGTGTCATCAGTTTCAACTTCTTTTCTTTCACTTAAAAGAAAACTACAGTCAATGGAAAGATGAAGAAAAAACAATTATCTTCCCTTTGATTATATTTGGAATCACATTTTAATCCATTTTAAATTGGATACACCCAAGTCATAGAAATGCAAACATCTATGTTCACAAGAGACATTAAGTTTTTCATGATGCTTGAAGGAAAGAAGAGCATAATAAATAAGTTCCTGGTTCTGATTCAATTTTGCTCTTTTACATTAATTAATGTTGTGGAACTCCCTGGCAACTACTATTTCATTTTTGACTTTGTTGAGTCCAAAGGAGAAAAATATGTAAAACACTATTTGATTAAAAAATTCCAGGGTTTTTCCTCTCTCTCCCTTCTCTTCCTAGCTAAAGTCATTCAAATTAAGAGGACAGCTTCATTTTTACTGCTGTTGGATTGCCTAGGGTCACTTTCATATGTTCAGAGATCCATGGTATCTGGAGCCATATTGTTCTTCAGATCACACCCTTGGGTACGCTTCTCAAGCTCCTGGCCCTACTTCAAAGCCATCTTCAACTAAATCCAAAACTAATAAGATTGATTGCATTGATATGTATATTCTTGAGAAATAGTAATAAAGTTTTTTTCCCTTAATGCACGTGGATTTGCATTTAGCTTGGGAAGACAATAATAAGAATGAAGAAAAGTCCATCCAACTTTAGAAATTACTTAAAGGCAGGTGACACAAAAGTTCACTTCCCTCAATCTAAGTTGTGAAATCCCTTTTTGTACCTGGTCCTAAAATGAAATCTAATCATATCAATCTTCCATTTAAAAACCATTGTTGGTTTCCTATAATATGCAAGATACAGATTCTTTGATAAGGATATGATACCCATTAATAGTCTGATTCCACACCATCTTTCTAATGATATTAGAAATAGCATTAGATATGATAAAATTACATTCAGCAACATAAGACCTGCTCGTCACCTGATTCCTATTCATACGGCTTGAAGAATTCTTACCAATTTAAGACCTTCACAAACAGTTCCTAGGTCTGGTGAGATAGCTCAGTAGTCTAAGCACCTGCCTGGCAACCACAAGTTCAATCCCCAGTACTGCATGCCATCCTGTTCCCAGAATCCCAGGAATGCTGAGCCGGCCACCAAAATCAGGTGTGGGTGCACAAGCCTGTAATCCCAGCACTGGGGAGGCTAAAACAGGAGGATCACTATGAATCTGAGCTGCACAGCAAGACCCTGTACCAAATGAATAAAAGATTTCTTTTAAGTTTTTTTTTAAATATACTTTTTCTAAGTCAGGTACTAAGATGGCAGACAGATAAGCAGCAGAGAAAGTGCTGCTATGAGTGTAGCCATCCAGATGCTGGAATACAGCAACAGAACAAAGACAGGGAGGGAAATGGCTCTGCTGGACCCAAGAAGGCTCTCAAGTGTGAACTGAAGCTGATAGAGAGATGTAGCAGTGGAGGGGAGCAGCAGGACGGCACTAGCTGATGGTGAGTGCTGAGGGCTCAGCCAGTCCAAAACAGAGAGATACTGGCTGGCAGCCATCTTGGAGAGGGGCTGACTGAGCTCAAAACTCAGTGCTGCTGCTAGCCCCATCTAGTGTCTCCCAGCTGGGCTCAGGTATGCAGAAGATTTGCTGATGGTAGCAGGCTGAATGAAACTGGTCTCAGCCAGAAGGTGTAGTCTCACTGAGATTATCTACTAGCCCACCAAAAGGCTACTGCTGGCTTCTTGGGATAAAGCCACATGGATCAGGACTCTACTCCACACGTCTACCAGTGGCAGCAGAGAAATCTGAAAGTGAACTTCTCTCTCTCTCTCTCTCTCTCTCTCTCTCTCACTTTCTCTCTCTCTCATTTCTTTTTTCTTATAGTGGTGGTGGGTTGTGGCAGTGGTTTTTTTTCCTTCATTGTTTGATCTTGCTTTTGTACAAATGTGAATGGGGTTTCTAGCTTCTTTGTGGGTGTTGTGTTCTGTTCCTCTTATCTCTGCCTTCTCTCTTTCCCTCCAACCTTCTACACCAGCTGCCCGAAGTGAGCATGATCCCCTTGTCCTTCAGCCTTACTTCTAACTTCTTTCCTTTCTTCTACCTCTCTATTTTTTCCCTACCCCCTTTTAAACTTTAACTCCTGAGGGCAAAATTCACATAGTAAGGACTTATATACAGCATATAATTTTCTGGTCTGTTTTAGAATTTCTTATATAACCACAAATCTAGTTGATACAGGCAAAGGGGGAAAATTAATGGTTATCTCAGTTTGTCATTTTCTAGGCTGTGACTGATGCTACTATTATTACTGGTGGTGTCACTCTAGCCAAAACTGACATACTTGTTCTAAACAGCTAATTTTCCTGGTATTCTAAGACTGAGATTGACTATGGATCATAGAAAATATAGTGGCACAGTGCCAAAGAACCAGGGTCTGGGCCAAACAGGCAGCATCTTCTCATCCCCACAAAACTGGAGAGACAGATCCAAAACCCAAAAATCAGTTACACTTGGAAGATAGCTCAGAGAAAGGGTCATTTCATAAAGGGTCTAAATACTAGCAAAAGCAGCCAATCATAGGCAATTTATAAGCATCACCCCAGGAATTTAACTAACAAAAAAAAGACACTTAAATAAGATGCAACTGCACACGTCCAATTCACGAAAGGCAACCCCAGGAGCAGTAGGTTTGAACAATCCAAAAGCCACCCATCTGGTCTCTCTGAAGTAGTAACAACAAATCAATTAAATGAGACTCTAGAAAAAAAAATTAAATCAGAAATAATTTCTCAGATAACTGTAGAGATGGTGTCCATAATGAAAACCACAGAGTGACTCTAGAGCAGATATACAATAATAATAATAATAATAGAGGAGCTTAAGAAAATTATGGAAGACATGAATTCTCAACATAGGAAAAAAATAGAATCCTTAAAGCAAATTCAAGCAGGTATCCAGGAGAATAAATATTCCATTGAAAGTATCTCAGCAGATTAAGCCAATGTGGGGACAGAACCTCACATATAAATGACAAGCTTGCAATTAGCAATCATGAAAAGAAGGATTTTTTTAAAAATAGCAAGGGATCATGAGAAATCAATCCAGCAGCTTCTAGATGAGGCAAAGAAGAACCATTTAATGTTGATTGAAGGCAATAAAAAAGCAGAAGATAACACAAATGATATTTTAAAAAATAAACTGTTCACAGGGCTGGAGTGATAGCTCAGTATTCTAAGCACCTGCCCAGCAAGCACAAGGTCCCAGGTTCAGTTCCCAGTACTACATGCCATGCTGGCCCCAGAACCCCTGAGAGTACTTTGCCAGCCACCAAAACCAGGCATGTTTGTGCACACCTGTAATCCCATCTCTGAGGAGGCTGAGACAGGAGGATCACTATGAGTCTGAACTGTATAGTGAAACCCTGTACCAAATACATAAGCAAAGGAATTTTTTTAAATGTTCACAGACACCATGGCAGAAAACTTCCCTGGCAAAAAAAAAAAAAAAAAAAAAAGAATTTGACAAAATAAGTGAGGCGTAGAACTCCAGTTAACCACAATAAAAAAAAAAAGTCTACAGCTAGGCATATCACAGTTAAGATTCCAGAAATTCAACAGAAGAACAGAATCTTAAAGTTGTTAGGGAAAAGAAACAAATCACCCGTAAAAGAAAGCCCATCAGAATCACAGCTGACTTCTCAGCACAAACCCTCAAGTTTGAAGTAAATTACTTCGAGTTCTAAAGGAACACAACCTTCATCCTAGATTGATGTACCCCACAAAACTATCTTTCAAAATTAATGGAAAAATATGATACTTTCATGACAAAGAACATCTGAAGAAATTTATGACCACCAAACAAGCATACAAAAATGTTTTGAAGGATATTCTAGAAAGATATAACAAGGACTACAATTTCATGAACCCCAATGGAAAGAATATACCAGGCTAGGCAAACAACTGAGCAGAAGGACAGAACAAAAGAGGGGGACCCAACAACAGGAAAATAACATGACAAGGGTAAATCAGTACATAACAGTTATAACCATCCATGTTAATGGTCTCAATTCACTGGCCAAAAGATGCATACTGGTAGAATGGATCAAAAGCAAGATCCTACAATATGCTGAATAAGAGAAATACATTTAATTCAAAAGGAAATTCATAAATTCAAAGTCAAAGGATGGAAAACAATACTACATGCAACAAGAAACCAGAAAAAAGCAGGGGTAGCTAAACTATTTGCAGACAAAGTGAATTTCAAGCCAAGATGGATTAACAGAGATAAATAAAGAAGCTTATTACATCCTTGTGAAGGAAACAATCCAAGAGGAAGAGATATCAATCAAAAATATATATGCAACAAATAGCAGTGCACACAATTATATAAAAACCAGAAATGGACATGAAAAATCAAATAGGTACAATAACAATTGTATTAAATGATCTTAATACCACACTGTCACAAAAAGATCAACTAGACAAAAAAAACAACAGCAAAATAATAGAACTAAATCAAACTTTTGAACAAATGACCCAGTAGATGTCTACAAAGTATTCCAATCCACATCAGAATACACATTATTCTTAGCTGCACCCAGGACATCTTCCAAATAGACCACATACTAGCTCATAAAACATGTTTAAGTAAATGCAAAGGAATTGAAATTATCCTGTGCATATTATTAGACCATAGTGCAATGAAGTTGGCAATCAATGGCAAGGGAAACCACAAGAACGGCATAAACACATGGAAATTAAATAATATCCTCATGAACACAAAATGGGTTACTGATAAAGTTAAACAAAAAAATAGGTACTACAATTAAATGATAATGATAATATAACATACTGGAACTTATGGAACACAGTGAAAGCAGTCATTAGAAGGAAATTTATAGCAGTGAATACCCATATTAGGAAAATAGAGCAAGTACAAACAACTTAATTGTGAACCTGAAACTTCTAGAAAAATAAGAGCAGGATAAGTCAAAAGGTTGTACAAAGGAGGAAATTACAAAAATCAGAGTAAAAACTAATACTTTAGAGACTAAGAAAATAATACAAAGAATCAATTAATCAAAGAGTTCCTTTTTTGCATTGAAAATAGAAAATAGTTTTATAATTAACATTGTATCCACTTGTCTAACAATTATATAATAGAAAAATAAGAGGTAAAAAATACATTTGCAGTGTCATTTTTATTTACTATTTATTATTTTTACCAATGTTTTTACTTCTTTTTAAGAATTTGAGTTTCAATCTATTATTCTTTCATTTTAGCTGAATAACTCTGTTTAATAGCTATTGTAGGTCAGGATTATTAGTGATATATTGGCATTGTTTTTATCTGGGAATATCTTAATTTTTTGTAATTTAATATTTTTAACTATATTGTTGAGATTGGATCTTACTATGTTTCCTAGATTGGTCTTGAACTTATGGGCTGAAATATTTTTCTGCCTCAGCCTCACAGGTAGCAGAGGTTACAGGTACTTGAAATAGCACCTTACACAATAGCATCCAAAAACTGAAATAGGGGCCAGCCAAATAGCTCAGCGTATTAAAGTACCTGCAAGCAGGCACAGGGGTCAGAATTTCGATCCCCAGGACTGCCCTGCCAGCCCCAGGCCGGGGGCACACTGAGATGACAATTGAGACTGGGTGTGGTGATATACACCTGTAATCCCAGCTCTTGGGAGGCTGTAAACAGGTGGATCACCATGAGTCTGGTTTAGTAGTGAGGCCCTGACCCCCCCCAGACCTCTCCCTAAAATAAAAAATTTTAAAAAGCCTGAAATATCTAGGATTCAATCTAATTAAGGATGTAAAGGACTTCTACGTTGACAACTACAGTATTCTGAAAAAGAAGATTGAAGAGGATATCATAAAATGAAAAGCTAGCCCTTGTTTTTGGGTAGGAAGAACCAATAGAGTGAAAGTGCTCATACTTGCAAAACTTTTATACAGATTTGACACAATTCTGATCAAAATTACAACAGCATATCTCACAGATTAAAAAAAATACTAAAATTTATTTGAAACCAGAAGAAATCTGGTTCCAAAACAGGCAATTCTGAGCAACAAAGACAAGGCAGAAGGCATCACAATCTCTGAATTGAAACTGTACTATAAACCTACAATGATTAAAAGAAAAAACAGACCCAGAGATCAATGGAACAGATTGGAAGATGTAGAAATAACTCCAGACACACTTATCCACCTTATGTTTGACAAAGACACCAAATACATTCACTGGAAGAAAGATAGCCTCTTTAGTAAATGGTGTTAAGAAAGCTGGCTCTGCACATGCCAAAGACTAAAATTGGAACCATATTTTTTACTGTGCGCTAAACTAAAATTGAAATGGATAAATGGTCTACATATTAAAACAGAAACAATAAATCTGCTTGAAGAATAGGTAGAACTCTTGAAGACATTGGTGTAGGCAAAGATTTTATAAATAAAATATCAATTACACTGGAACTATCACAAAGAATCCATAATTAGGATATCATCTTATGGAAAAGCTCTTGTACAGCAAGAGAAACCACCAACAGAGTGAAGGCACAACCAATAATGTGGGAAAAAATGTTTGCCAGCTGTTCTTCAGACAAAGGATTACTATCAAGAACATACAAAAAACTAAAAAAAGAAGAAAAAACTCCCAAATTAAAAGACCCAAATCAGAAGTGGGCATCTGAGATGATTACACAGCTTTCAACTGAAAATATACAAATAGGAAAAAAAATTCAATATTACTGGTCACAGGAGAGATGCAAATTAACACGCTGAGATTTCATCTTACCCTAGAAAGAATGGCTATTATTAAGACGTCAACCAATAAACAATGCTGGAGGGACTGTGGGGGAAAAGGAACTCTTCTCCACTGGAAGGTAGACTAGTACAACCATCGTGAAAATCAGAGTACAGATTCCACAGAAAATGAGGATTGGAGGTCCCATTTGATCCACCTATTCCTCTTCTAGGTATTTTTCCATAAGAATTAAAAACATCATTTAACAGCAATATGTGAGCCTGTGTTTAAAGCAGCACAATTTGTTTTTTTGTTGTTTTGTTTTTCATAATTTTGACAGACAAATAGCAATGAGACAGTTTCAAATCAAATTGCTAGTACAGTTTCAATAATTAACACATTTCATACTGTCTTCCTAGTGGTTATTTGCTGTACAAGACGCAGACATGATATCCTATTTACAAACACTATTA
>NDGN011510784.1:367-69561 GCA_002564285.1 Tympanoctomys barrerae
GAAAGAAAGAAAGAAAGAAAGAAAGAAAGAAAGAAAGAAAGAAAGAAAGAAAGAAAATAAAGCCATTAATAAAATTAAGATGATCCCCAAATCTTAAGATACAACCAAATTTGAAATTGTTTTAAAAACATGTTAGTTTAGAACTGGGGATGTAGCTCAGTGGTAGAGCTCTTGCCTTGCATGCACAAGGCCCTGGGTTCTATTCCCAGCACCACAAAAAGAAAGAAAGAAAACAGAGGGAAACTAATGCAAGTCTAAGAATGATGAAATATGATTAAAGCTGTCTATCATAGGGAAAATAAAGACACACTAAAGAGAACTTTCTTTTGAACTCCCCTGCCACTTCAGATGGGCAGCAAGGAAACTTCACTGTAAAACGTATAGCTCTTGCAAGATGACATTCTTTGACTGACAGCAAAAGTTAAATGAATCCCTTCATCACCTGTGACTTTTAGGCAACTTCTAATCTTAACATAGAGGATAGATGTTTCTCTCGAGGGAGCACAAGTGGAGGTAAATCCAAGTACAGCTTTGTTCTTTCATTTTTGGAAGAATTTAGATTTCTTTAAAAATTAAGAGACAGTTCAATGGGACACCTTTTATGATATGTAGTCCACGCCGTATCTTTGAGCAGCATGCCTCTATATCCAGCGGGGACTCAATAAGCAGCTGGCCCATCAGCAGGGACAGCCTGGAAAGGGTGCTCCGCACACACTGCCTAACAAGCTGGGAGTCATAACATATGGTGATTTCCATGGATCTGACTGATTTCGGGCCAAGATGATAGTAATTTCCCCCGGGGCTAGGTCGCAGTGATGGCTGCCACTGATCAGGTGAACATCAAGCAGTCAATAGAGAAAATCTGCTTCTAAATTAGAAATATGCAAGAGTTTTGAGAGCTGTTTTCCTGGCTGATGCATCTGTGCCTGATTTCCATGGCCCTTGATTACAGAGACTCTCGGAAAAATTCTTCCAATGCTAAGTTGCAAATGATTTTCTGGGTTCTTAGGGTTGGTGGTGGCCCGAATGGAGAATGAGAACCAAGGTGATAAAGGGCAGCCTTCGCCTGGGTGCTGTCAGGTATAGCACGAGCCAGGGGCCTCCCTTTTGCACCATCCTTTGGATAATCACTGTGTGTTTTTAAAACACAAATTTGGAGAGATTTCTATGGAGAGGTTGGTAAAGAGATTAGTGAATAACTCATCTATTTTCTTCCAATTACCAGTCAAATGTGGAGGACCCTTGTTAGCACAGACACAAATTCCCTCCTCCAGTCTCACTTCGTGAAGGAGATCGGGAACAGCAAGCACAGTGATGATTTGTTTTGACAACATCAAAGTAAGTGAGAAAAAAAGTTACTTCTTTTCCTCTAAGTGACATACATCATAAAATTCTAATCCTGCACTTCTTTTTGTTGTGTTGCGTTACACCTAAGAGAGATGCTTTTTATTGGAAATGTAATTTCTGAATACTTGATATCAGATATCAGACTGAGATACTTTGCTTGATGACATTTTGCTGAGCTATGGCTTCTAGAGTCACTTAAGTATATTTTTCTCCCCAAATTCTGCTGGATAAAAATGAGAATTACAATGCAATGTTCAATTCCATTTTTATACAAGTGTCCTTAATGTTCCTGATATGTACTATCGCCATATTTATGTTTGAAGACTGAAAATATAAATGAAACTGAATTCTTAAGAGAGTGCTTTGATCAAATTTTCATACTATAAACCAGTAGTGATAAAGCAATATAGAAACTGCAGGCTCTTTCAACCTGCTGCTGTTTACTAATAAAGGCGGCATTTTTATGCAATCAAGCTTTTGTGTTCTGAGGTGAACATAATATAATGATTGCATTTGCATTTTCAAGTATTGATCATGTTAGCATCTTTTACAACACACCTGTGAAATTTATACTTTGGAAAAATTGCTTTGCAACGTGAGAAGACTCCTTTCTAGTTTAGGTGTCTTAGGTAGCATTATTGAGTTGTGGTTTAGAGCAGCAAGGTTTGGAAGTGAGGCAGAACTGGCTTTGACTATCAGATTTGCCACACCACCGGTGTGACCCTGGACCCATAAAGTAGCCTTTCATATCCTCAGTGTTGCCATCTATGCTATGGAATTGATTGTATCACTTTCTGGCAGAGCTGTTTTGTGATTAGATGGGGGAAAGCCTGGTAAAGACTTGCCTAGTCACACGCACTCAGTACCATCAACTGCTGTTGGCTTGTGTAATTGGTACAGCTGATGGGATTGTTATCACATCACTAATACAAACTCAGTCTGGTTGTCTCTGACTTGTGAACTGCGAATTATACTCATACAGCAATGGAAGATAATGGTTTCAAGAGATGGCTGGGAGGAAGTTTCTTGATGTGTCAACTTGCATTTATTTGCCTCTGTACCACAAAGCTGATGTTCTTCCAAGATGATGAAACACAAACAAGGCTGAGGAAGAATGCACCAAGGTCACAGGGTTCTCAGTCTCAGTACCCATCTCAGGATCCTGAATATGAAAGTGACTCAGGGGCTTGTGACTTATTTAGGCAATGTAGTGATTGATTCATTGTGTCAACTTGAGAAGTTTAGAAGCTTAGATAAGTAGCTCATCACTTCTACATCTTGGAGTGTAGAGGACACACCCCAGGGCAGCTATTTACACTCCAGGATGTTGTAGTGGTTGATTCATTGTGTCAACTTGAGTGACTCAGCAGGGGCCAGGGTTCTCACTTTGTAATCATCCTGAGCCTGTGCAAGAGGAAGGCAGGGAGATGGTGTGGGTGTAAAGGACCCACCCTAGGGCGTAAAGGACCCACCCTAGGGCGTGTAGCCTGCATACACTATTGGAGAGGAAAAGAGCGTGTTTCCCTCTTTTGTTCCTATTGCTATCGTTGTCTTCTGCCACCTTGAACTGTTGCTCCCCCCACTGTGCCACCCTGCCTTGGAACCAGCTGATTATAGACTAAAACTTTCACAAACTGTGAGCTAAATAAACCTTTCCCTCTTTAATTTGGGTGTGGGGTATTTTGTCTCAGTTACAAGAGAAAAGTAACCTACACAGGCCACCACATCTTTAACAATGTCTTTTCTGTTTATTTTAACTAATTTTTATTAATATATGTTTGAATACTCAGTGTTTACAATCCTTGTATGCAGTTGGGACATGCACATAATGCATCTTCATCCCATTTATCCTCTTTCCCTCCCTGCTCTCCTCTAAATTTTAACGAGTTTTGGCAGGGACAAACCACATCTCAACCATTGCAAATAAACATGAACCGATGTAGGAGATTAAACAATTGGTTTGAAATTACTTGATAACCTCCTCCTTCTCTCTATCTCTTGGTCCTCTCCTGATTCTAGAAAGATCTATCTCCTTGCTTCTTTTTTATTTATTTACTTATTTTTTGGTGGAGCCGGGGATTGAACTCAGGCCCTTGCATTTGCCAGGCAAGTGCTTATCCTACTGAGCTATCTCCCCAGCCCCCTCCTTACTTCTTGTTGCCTGTCTTTTATTTTGTTCTATACTTAGAATTTGGGTTTCTCATGTAGGAGGTACTGTGTCATATTTAAGGTTATGTGTCTGATTTATTTCACTCAACTCTGTGGTCTCAAGTAGCATCTGTTTTCCTACAAATGCTTCAGGTTTTATTTTTGCTTATGGCAAAGCAGTATACTACATGTGTAAATATCACATTTCCTTTATCCATTTATCTATTGATGAACTTATTGGCTACTTCCAATAAGTTTTTCCTTTTTTACATATTTAGTGTTTTTCCTTTTTTACATATTTCTCTCATTTGCTAAACTCCAGTGAAGTTGGCCTTATTTGGGGGGCCAAGGTAGCTAGTGAGTTTGACTCCTACTGTATTTCCTCAAATATACACATAAGGGAAGTTAGTCATAAAAGCTTTGCATTTAAAATGTTTAATTTTAGGGTTATGATATATTATTTTGAATATTTGATGACATTTGAGCGCTTTCTCCAGAGGAGGGTGGGAAATTCAAACAGACAATCAGAAAGAAATATGTAAAATGGAGCCTCAGTTTCTGCTAAAGCATATTCAATGTTATTTTCTAACCACTTCTCTTAGTGTCCTATTTTGAATACTATCACTTTAGCTCCTCAGGATTGTGGGTGTGTGTGGGGGATGTGCTAACATTGTGAACATATTTTTTCCCCTTGCCTAAAATTGGTCTAGACTTGCTTAAGGGGATAGGTATGTGGGATTGTGCCAGAAAAGGTGAAGATACATTCTGAGCAGTGTAGTGGACTCGATAATCAGCTCCACAAGGCTGTCTTGGACCTCATTTCCCTCTTCCACACCTACTCCTTCCTCACTCGCTGCAGCAAATGAGGCCTCAGTGAAAATGCTCCAGCATGCTGAACACATGCCAGCCTCCTGCTCTTCGCCCTGGCTGTGCCCGCTGCCCAGAAAGCCCATCCTCTACCTAACTCCTATTCCTAATTCAAGCCCTTACTCAACTACCATCTTCTCTGGCCCTCCTCTCTAAAGGAGTGCTCAGTCACTTGCCATGCTTTCCCTTTTTTTTTTTTAACTGAAAATATAATGAGTGTAGACATTGTGTTTATATCCATTTGCTCATTCAGTTGCTTTCTACTGCAGTGCTCCGCTGGCTCAGTCTACAAGCAGCCCAAATGGACTCCTCATTATTCCTGCCTAGGTATGAACTTCGGGTTTTATTTTCATATTTCTCATAATACTCATACTCCCTCTGACCATAAGAGTGCCATAATACTTTTATCCACTAGGAAAAATTTTGCTCATTCTTCAAAGAATACCTGGAACATCTTACTGTCTTCTCAGCTTTTCTTGAACCCTTCCAAAACCATCACCAGGGCATAAATCAATTGAAATGTCTTCCCCCATATTTTCATAAATATTCAAATAAGATGCAAGGTACCACACAGCTTCTAATTGCTCCACCAGTCGTTGGTGTTTCTGTATCCACAGTTCCTATGGCTCACTGGACATGGCTCATTGCAAGCCACTGAGAGAAAGTGACATCTGAAGGATCTGAAAAACCAGAAGTTTCTACAGGAAGAAATGTGTGGGAAGAGCCCTCGTGACAGTAGGAACAGTACCAAAAAGACACGGGGTATGGAGGAAACAACTTTCCTGGGTCACTGCTAGGAAAGAGGTCTCCACTGGAGTGGTGCCAGATGGAGTGGATGGCGAAGTCAGATCACAGCATGAACAGCCCATGTGTCACTCCAAGGAGTTCAGACTTTGCCCTGAAAGCTATGGGAGGGTTGGGGTGACTGAGGCTGACTTGAGTTTCAGGAAGGTCAATCTCAAACTAATGGTGCGATAATTGGAAATTTGTAACATACTAGGCTTTATGGAGTTAAAAATAGTAAGAAAAGTAGGTATAGGAAGCAAGAGACTTGGGCAAATCTTGTCTCTGCTGGACAAGTAGATGCAAACAACTTGGTGACTCATGGAGATCCAGAAGACATGTTCTCAAACCTGCATCTAGAGCCAATCGCAAAGCGCTATCTTTAGTTCTCATGACAGCCCAAGCAAGTTTTTGATAGGATTTCCTAGACTATATATATATATATATATATATATATATATATATATATATTTGCATATAATACATAAAATATAACATGTAATATATAATATATATAGTCTATCTTTAATAAATGTAAAACTGCACCACCTTTTGAATTTGTCCTAACAAATTCTTTGTTCAGGGCAGAAAGAACTTAGCACCTCTAGAAGGAGATCCTGCAATTCAGCAACAATGATATTGACAAAAAGGGTTAGGTTCTAATTGCTGTTGTGGGTTGAATATGGATGTGTCCCCAAAGATTCAGGGTTTGATCTCTGGAATGGTATTCTGGGGAGGTGCTGAGGGCCTTGTGGAGGAGGCCACAGGGAAGGCTGTCAGATCCTGAAAGCAGATTGCAGGGCTCAGATCGCTTTCTCTTTCTCCCATTTGTCCCAGCTTGTGATGTGAGGGGATTTGCTCTGCTCTGTGGTCTGCCACTTCCACCTGTCAGCACCACCTGTCCCCAGTCCCAAAGCAACGGGATCTACCTGATCGTGGACTAGAACCTTTAAACTCTGAGCTAAATGGAACTTTTCTTACATTAATTTTTAAAATATAGTAATGCAAAGCTAACACAGGAGTCAACACATGGCCAAAAGAAGATTCCTTACAAATTAGCAATACTAAAAAAAAAAAACCAAAAAAACAAATAAGCATTACTATTGCTATTGTTATAAACTGATCCTAAAAATCAGAGAAGTGGGAAAGCCTCCTCCCTCCAGCATTGCTTTTGTGGCCTCTCTTTCACAGCTCTGTCAGTGTGGCTGCAATGCACCCTTCCAACACATGGTCCTGGGTAGTGCCTTGCTGTCTCCCTCACTTAGGCAGCCTGGCGGGGGAGCTAAGAGTACATGAGAGGTCTGTGTCCTTAGGTATCATCTGAAGCCACTCGCCACTGGACCCAGCAAACCTTGTTTGGCCAGATTGAGGTTTTCAACTTCCCAATTGGTACCTGTGTTCAGATACATGCAGATAGTTCATAATAATAGATTTTGAGTGATAGATATATATAGAAACCTTCTGCCTCTCTAAAACTCTTTCTAAATTGCAAGCCTAAATCCCATCTCAGTCCTCCCATATCCCTTTCAGAGATAGAAAAGCAAGCAATTTCAAGAACCCACTGTTTTTCTCATAATACTAAAGCTCATATCACAATATCTCATAGAGTTTCCACAGCAAATCTCTGGGTAGCACTTTAGAACACCCTTGGGTTTCATATTTTAATTTTATCACAATGGGTTTCTTAGAGCTTATTTTATGTTTAGACCAAATAGAGATATTCTGGGTTGTTTCTGGACTATGCTGATATAGCATTTTTGAAATCCTGAGAATCCAAATGCTATGAGAGACCTGGGATTCATTTCTTCCCCTTAGGGAAAAGCTACCTCATAGCGCTCGGCCGGGCATTGCATGCCTGAGCCCTTTATGAGTATGAAAGTTGTATCTTTTCATTCATATGCAGTCTGGACAGAAGAAAGGGAGGGAAGACTAAACAGAAGTGGGGAAACAGCCAGGCCAAGAAAGACACTGAGTTTCAGACCTGGAAAGACTTGTTTTATGGTGTTCTCTCCATTAGAAAGTCATATTATGCTTGGGGAGAAAAGAGCCAGCAAGAAACAAACTCTTTAAAACCAAAATAGTTCTCACAAACCGTTTTGAGTTTAAGAAAGTTTTTTTTTTTTTTTAAGAATTGTCATAAGGTATAAAAAACAATCTCGAGATCAATTAAATCATGGCGTATGGACAGCAGTTCTAGTGTCTTGTCTTCTTGGCTCCTTTTCTTTTCCCCGGCAGTGGTCCACACCAGTACTGAGTGTGCCAATGTGTGTAGCATTGTTTCGGGCCCTGCTTACCAGCTGGACACCCTCAACCTTGGCAGTTCCTTTGTGCAGTCCCTGCTGCATGGGGATTTTCCTTTTCATGTTCCTAGGAGGCTCTTGCCTGCGCACACAGTACAGCTTGGCAGCCCTCAGCCTCAGGTCTGGGCCTCATGTTTTCAGCTTCTCAGGAGGCTCCAGCTTTTTCTGACTCCTATTAGCAGGGATGCTACAAGAACCACCTACCACGTGGTTGTGTCCATCCCAGAAATGCTCTGTGGGAGGCTAGTAGGGGGATTGGGCCCAGACACAAATGCTGCCCTCTTTCTTCTTTGTACATTGCTTCGGAGATGCACTGTGTGTGGACCTTCGATGGACCCGCGTTCCAGCTTCCCAGAGCATGAAGCTGCTTCATGGCACATCTCTGCATTTGTTATCTTTCCTTTTGACACAGTCATAATGTTATGCAAAAAGTCATTAGCAGGTTGCAGACAGGCAGCTTGGGCATTCTTAAAAAGCAAAGAAGATATGCTTTTTCTTCATTTTCTTAGTCATTCGCTCTGGATGAGATTCACACACAAGCTTGCTTTGAAACTTTAGCTTGAGAGTGCTGATAATGTCCAGGGCCCACACAAAGCTAGATGATCAGTGAGGGGTTGGAAAAAAACTTAAGGCCTCCAAACAAACTAAAGGGAGGCATCCACCTAAGGAGTACACAGGTCCCACTTCTCTCTGAATTAGGTAAACACAACTATTTTATTTGTACAAGAACAATAACTTAGAGATCACTATAAGAACAGGGCAACAGGTAGAATTCGGGGGCTTGACCTGCTGCTCATTACAAAAGTGATTTGTGTTTGCTTCTGGGGCAGCAGGGAATTAAAGCCATTTTGCCATGAACCATAACTCTTCACTGGGTTTACAAATACCCACTAGGTAACCAAAAGGAAGAAGAAAATTTTACTTTTATTTTTTTATCCTCTGTTGCTTTGAAACTTGGGTCAAAGCTCTTCTCAGTTCTGCATGCAGACGTGCTAATCACTTAGGAAGTGCCTGCCTACAAGTTGGCACAATAAGTTTGATTAGCCCTGAATTTTTGTTTGCTTCTTTAGCTGTTTTGTTTTGTCTTGTTTTGTTGAGACACAGTCTGCTATGCAATTCAGGCTGGCCTTGAACTCATTATGTGGCCCAGACTTGTCTCAAACTCTCAGAGATCCTCTTGCCTTCGCCTTCTGAGTGCTAGATTATAGGCATGCTATAACATATTTGGCTAGCCATAAATTTATGTAATTACCCCTTTGCCTTCCTCAAGATTGAAGACACCAGGATAGGCGATTTCTGAAGATATTTAACTATGCCTGAAAAATCTCCAATCATTGTCCTGAATCTGTAATCACCTAAAAATGAAATCACTCACCAGTCATAAAGATTACAAAATTTGGACACCAGGACTAAGATAGTACGCCACCAGGACAGAGATAATTATCAACCAGACTATCAGCTAATCCTTAAACCGTGACCTCCCACATTTTCAGGTAGACCAGTCTGAACCCCTGGTGTCAAAACACACCCCTCCAGCTCCCTAAGTTAGAGCCCTTTCCTATCTTTCCTCTAACTTCCCAATTATAACATTTTTCTAGTAAATTTGTGTTTTAATTTTAGTTTTCATCATTAGTAAAAACAAAGACCCAAACCAACTGGTGAAGTCCTGTCTTTCCCAGTCCCCTCCCTATTCTTGCTCACTGGACCACATTCCCATAATGATGGTGACCCTAAGACTTAGTCCTGGCTTGCCCATGGTGGTTCCTGCTTAAACTGTAGCATATAATTATTAATAGCTTTTCCCTTTGCTCTCCAAATTGTCCTATTGGATAATCAGTAATATGGTCTATGTTATTGCCTACTGTATATCAGAAATTCAAAGAATTTTATGTAAGTAAAATCTACCCAGGTGAGATGGATTCAAGATTGTGATTGGGGTGAAAACATGTTCAATGGCGCAAGGATACTGAGTACCTAGCATGCAAGCCCTGTGGAACTGTGATAAAAGCTTGGTTTGAAACAGTAAACAATGGGAAGATCCCTACTAGTCATTTACATGACATCAGATGGAATCAGACAATGTTAAATGCAGTGAGTAACTGCATTATAGAGAATGTTTAAAGGTGGGGGGGTTCAAGTGATAAAAGGGATTGACTGAAATTTCAAATAGATTGGTTGGAGTGTCATTGAGAATTTAAGATTAAAGCAAAGACTTTAAAGAACTAAGGGAATTAGCATTAGAGGTATCACTGGAAGTGTCACTCCAGGCAGAGGGAAGATTCAATAAGTAAAGACCCAGAAGGAATGTTTGAGAAAAAACTAAGAGGTGGTGTGACTAGAGGGAAATGAGTGAGAATGAAATTACAGATGATAGATTCAAACGACAGCATGAAGAGTCCATTCATGAGCATTTCCTTCACTGCCCTCAGACTAAGACCCACATGCTGATGGACTCAAGCCTGGATTTCTAAACCAGGTACTAGGAAAACAATCAGAAAACTACCACAATCACACCCTTGGGAGGAAAGTGGCTCACCTTCTGGCAAGCCAAGAAGCAGAGATATGGAAAGATCTGGGTATGAGAGGGAGGGCTGGGAACAGCATATGCCCTGGAGAGGAGGTATGCCCCCAACATCTAGTTCCTCTAACTAGGCTCCACCTCTGAGTTGCCCATTCAGCAAATGAACTCAGCAATAGATGAATCTACTGATGTCATCAGCACCATCTCAATCCAAACACCTCTCTAGACCCCACCTCTGAACACTGCTGTGTTGGGGATCTATTTCTCAGCACAAGTCTTTGAGGGACATGTAATATTTAAACCATAACTAGGACAGATACTTCTTTGTAAACCATGCAGTCCCCTCCCTGAGAGGTACAGAAATGCTTTCACCTGTTTTACCTGGGAAGCCCTTAGTGAGATCTGGATGCCTACTCTCTGATTTGGTGTGGCTCAGTGGTGAAGAAGGAATAGAATTTGCACCCAGAAGGCAAAGCATATGTTGGTGGGCGGGAGACTGGAGAAGGTCCTGACTAACACCAAGATCTCATTTGGTTGGGCAAGAAGCGCTTTAGTGATTTACCACTAAAAGGCTTAGCCACTGTTTTTAAAACAGCTTAGAAGTTATTGCCATAGAAAAGTGTTTAGGTACAATGTGCATAATGTACATGACTCTAAAATTGTATTGCTCAGATTCTAATACTGATGCTATTAAGCTTTAGTGCTACAATCCTCTGCAACTTTTACAGTGAGGATAAATTCTAAGATTTATTTGGATCAGTAGCCAATTTATAAAAGTGTTTTAGGCTTCTACCTAATGTATAATAAGCAAACTTTTGGGACCCCTACAAAACTTATTCAAGTAGCTTTGTTCCTCTCTATATAACAATAAATGTGAATAGTACATATTCTAAGAGAAAAGAATTACTTTTTCTCCTATTTGAATAATAGTGTAAAATGAGGGTAACCAGAGCTCAAGTTAAAAATCTCTCCTTCAACAGAAAAAGAAAAGGTACCTGAGAAGATACTTTAAAAATACAGGAAATTAGCTTAGTAGGCTCATTGCTAGATTAATATTTGTTTAAATGATGATTATCTCTGCTTCTGTTTTTTTCTCCTTTTTAATCTTCTTTTTGAAATCCCTGTTTAGAGAACACAGGTTTTATTTTCTAAAAATCTTCTTTCCTACCAGTTCCTGTAAGGCTAACAAAGGAACTCCAGAGAAAAAGATCCCCTCGCCCAACTTCTCGTGTGTTACTCAAGAAAACACCAAATACGAACTTCACTAGAGAGTCTGATGGCAAGAATCAGTGCCACATCTGGGCTTTATCATATCATGGGATTTCAGTCCCTCTCTTTACCCAGAATTAGGGTCTAACTCTGTCCCTTCAACTCCACAGGGTTCTCAGGCAATGAATCACCATGTAAATAATTTGCACACCTTCCCCTTTTCTTAAGAGCCAGGGCTGTCACTAGGAAGATTATCATCCAGATGTTTCTGGCATGATTTCATCCCCACAGTATCTTGGTGAGTAGGAACAGCAGATTAGCTGTTACACTATTATCTAGATGTTGTCTTCAGAGCCTCATTTCTGTAGAGTGGGAGAATCCTACCTACAATCTACAACCCAGTAATGCGAATTAAAGGGGAAATGAAAAGCAGCCGCTGTCTTTGTAATGGCTAGTTGAGATTGTTTCTTAGCTTCACTGGAAAAAGGTAATAGGAAAGTGAAAATAACCAAAGTCGTCACAAAGAGAAAAAAGCAAGAGAAAGACCTTCAAGAATCTTGGATGACAGAGGTTAATGCAAAAGCAGTTGTATCTTGCAGAGAAACCACTCTGAAAACCGAGGAACAGATTGTCTTCTTAGGACATTCCCAGGGGGCAGCCCTTCACCTTTCCTTGAACCAGAGCAAGCCCTACTCTAGAGAGCAAGTCACACAATTACCCTCCCTTATGGAACTAATGACTTAAATACGTTGTGAATAATTCTTGTACAAAGTATGATTTTGCTCAGATTCTGGAAAAGTGGAAGCAAAGGAACCTCAAGAGACAGGAACAGTTTCTTCTGACCCCAGTCATCTCCACTACCTCACCTGTGGACCCCTAGATGGAAAATAAAATAAATTGCACTGGGTAGATTCGAATAAATCACTTTGTCAAACTTCTCTATTTTTTTTTTTAATACATGAAATTTTAGTACAGGATCTACAAGGTTTCACCACATAGATCAGACTCATAGTGATCCTCCTGTTTTCAGCTTCCCAAGCCTGGGATTACAGGCGTGCACCACCATGCCCAGGTTCAGTTGCAGTCTCAAAGTGACCTGGGGGGCGGGGCCAGCACGGCAAACTGGGGATCGAACCCCAGTTCCAGCGTCTGCCTAAGCAGGGACTTTAGTCCACTGAGCTATCTGGCTGGCCTTCAAACTTCTCTATGATAGTCAGGGCTCTTCAGTCTTTAAGATTTCCATCATAAAGCCTAATAGTCACGTCCTCTTCAGTTTTGTATCTCCTTTTATGCATTCAAGCACATTGCCATTAGAACATGTTTATAGTACATGATGATGACAGACACTGTGGGAAATAGGCCCACGTGCATACCACAACTTAATGCTCTTTTCAGTCCCTTCCCCGTCCTTCTCTTTCCTTACCTTCATTGAATTAATGTCAGCATGATGCTTCTGAATTGTTTATGACTAAGGTCAGAAACTGGGTAGAAAAGTTAGCAGCATTGATTTCTCCTTCTTCCTCATAATTTCACGATACATTTGTCCTTACCATGAATCTTGCCAATCTCAGGATACAAGTCTTTTTTTCTGTCCTTGTTTAGTTAAAAGCTTTTAATTCTCACTTAAAGCACTTGGCAGCTTGTCTCTGATATATCCAATTTCCAATTTCATTATTCTCATGCTTTGTGGCCATTGTTGAGTAAAATAAGAATTACTTGGACACAAGTATGGTAATGTCCTGACCATACACCTGAACCAAGATGGTTCCTAAGGTATTTTGAGAGGAGAAAGACAGTACTTGAATGTTACTATTACAGTAAATTCTTGTCATTGCCCTACTTTGCCATTTAATAGTATCAATCTCTTTTTGTGCCTAATTTCTAAATTAAATTTTATAATAGGTTTGCATATTTAGAAAAATGTGTAGCATTGGTATGTACAGCCTGTGGTTCAGACCTCCACTGGGAGTCCTGCAGCACAGCCAAGGCTGCCATCCACTAGTTGCAATCTGCCTGCTGGGTTACTGCAGCATATTCCTATGGTTTTTAGTGTTGCCAACTTTTCTCCTTATATATCTAGTCTCCTCAGGACAATGTCAATTGAAAGATAATTTAATTTTGGCCTGCCCAAATCTACTCATAATTATTCATGTTTATGACATTTTTAATGGGGGAAATATAAAACTAATTTTTAAATCTGAAATAAAATTGCTTTTACAGTAAAGTCTCAAATAAAAAGAAAAATATTGGAAATGTCAAAAGTTTAATTACATGCCTCTGTGTAATAATATTATGGGTGTTCTACAGTGAGTATATATAGATTTCATCAGAAAAGAGTAAATTTTTAATGTCTATCCCCAAAATAAAACAAAATGCTGTGTTTTGATAAAATCCAGGCATTGTCTCCTCACTAAATATGATACATTATAAAGATGAGTGTTCAGGAAATTTTTTCATGGAAAAAAAGGAAGGAGACATTATTTGGAACACAAATATCCTTTTGTATCATTTGTTATCAACCTCCTCATGGAATTAAAACCTAAGGTAAAAAGTTCAAGATTACACACATATGCACACACATATATTTATGTACATGTATGTGAATATGTATTCATGTGTTGCAGACATGTCAAAATCATCATAAAATATCTATCTCTATTGAATATTGGTTCCTAAAAAAGAGGTTCAGAGAAGTTCTATAATCCTTGATGGCTGACTCATGAACATTATTTAGTACTTCTGATACTCATTCCGTTAGTTCACTGATCCCTGCTGCCTGTCAGGTAAAAGGGATGACACAGTTCTCTAATCTCCAAGTAAGATGGATTGAGTTAAAATTTATTGGAAATATTTGTTGTTCTGGCCAGTCTTTAAAATCTAAGAAACGAATAACAATCTCATCCAATTAAAAGAACGTTTTCTGTCTAACCTTGGAAATCAGCTTCTTTTCTTTGTTCCAGTTTTCCAGCCCTGGTCCAGTTTATGGATCTCTTGGTACTTAGATGATATTAACTGGCAGATTGGTCATGCTGCGAAATTCCTCCTCTCTAGGCAAAGAGTTAATAAAGACCTATCTTTTCTCTCAATTCTCGTGTGATATTTTTCCATAACTGATGGATAGAAGTTACTAAAATGGCAAAATGTTATTTCTCATTAAATTCATGATGAGACATATATCTACACACATACATACACCATGGAGAGAGATCCACACACATATATGTCTCCCCAAATTCCTAATTTTTTTCTTGCTCTTCATCTGTTCTTCTGTGGACTTCCTACCTACAAATTATCTTCCTATCTCACTGATATTTCCACTCAAACTTTTTCTCTCTGTACCTAGTGACCTCCCACCCCAACTCCACACAGGAAAACAAAAATAGTAAATTGTTTTTAAGGTGAATTTTTAACGTAAGCCTTTGCTCACCTTTTACATGTTGTTTCTGTCTCTAGTTGAACTCAGGCCCTTGCGTTTGCCAGGGAAGCACTTATTCCACTGAGTCATTTGCCCAGCGCCCACATCTATCTCTAGTTGAATGTGAATAAATCATTTTGTTATGAATGATTACAGGGGCTGGGGAGATAGCTCAATGGTCTAAGCTCGTGCCTGATAAGCACAACAGCCCAGCTTCGATCCCTGGAACTCCATTTTAAGGCTGACCTGGAATGTCAGGTACACTGTGCTGGTCCCTGAAACCGGGTGTGGTGGTGCACTCCTGTAATCCCAGCACCGGGGAGGCTGAGACAGGAAGATTGCTACAAGTCTGCGCCGTGTAACAAGATCCTGTACCAAATAAATAAATGAATAATTTTTAAAAATAAATAAATGATTATGGTGCATATTAATGTCAAACTGACTTGCTTTCACAGCAACCCATCGTGCTTGCACCTCCTTCATCTTAGAACTACTGGGCACCTTCTTCTCCCTTGCTAAATGGTTGTTGATATATAGTAACATACACTCCTCCCTATGCTGATCTAATTACCAGTCACTTTACCAAAGACTTCGAAGGAAAATGAAATTAAGGCTGAGTTTGTCATCTCAGCAGAAGAATGGGTTCCAGAAAGCAATTTGTCTCTAACTTTTCATAGAATCATTGCATCACAGGGAACCCAAGACTAAGAAATCTTGTTAAATTGGTTTATACTTTTAAAGAAATTTATATTTTGAGGATTTCCAATCTGTGCTGCTATTTAACAGGCTCCAAATTTATCTACTTGATAGGGAATGTTTCTAAAGAATAGCCTGAAAACCTCCACTAAACTCAGTTGGGTGAGTTGATTAGTTGGGCTATCTGTAGAAAGAGATCACATTCCCAAATACTAAGAAACTGTTTGGGAGTTTTGGACATGCATGTAAGGGTTATTGTTTTGGATTTTAAAAATATGTTTCTTTTTTCTTCTAAAGTTTTTATTTACACATTAGATTAGGAAAGAAATGAAGACAGGAAGATGATAGAAGTGAAAGGACAACAGAGTCCATGAACTAGGAATCCAAACTGAAATAGTGCTGACATCAGGCTATGTCTCAGTTACTCTTCTCTCATTGCTGGGACAAATACCCAACCCTCAAAATGAGGGAAGGAAGGGTTTATTTAGCTCACAGTAACTGGGGGTCAACCCATACCCAGCTGGCTCCAAGGCAGAGTGGCCCCTGGCAGAGAACAGACTTTCATGGAGGCTGTAAAGAGCAAGAGAGAGCAAAGGGAGGGGCTGCAGCTCAGGCAGCTAGCTGGTCTCTTTCCCTACTCACTTTGTAAGGCAAACTACCCACCCCAGGGCAGGTACAGCATCCACACCCACAATAATCAATCACAAACTCCAGAAGCCTCCCCATGACTGCATGAGGCTTTGTGGGGGACACCTAGTCACAAACCATAACAATCTGTTAGAGAGAAAAAGCACAAAAGATAGCAGAATAGGAAGTTTGACATTCAAGATTGTGGATGTATGTGTGTGTGTGCACATATTCATAAAAACAAGGTCTAGAATATGACCATGACCATGAGATCAGATCATTAAAGACAAAGTCCAATTCTAACCCAGGATACAAAAATATCATACACACACACACACACACACACACACACACACAAAGACTCATGTAGTGCTGATGAAATGACAGTGAATCTAGTATCAATGTCTTTGAGGAATAGGATAATTAGGTGTTGGCAGATGATTAGAAGAATTTTGTGTGCCTTGAAAGAGGTGAGGGTTTAAAGGAAGGAAAGAGAGTCAGTGAGCTGGAAATAACTGAAGAATAAGAGGCTATTTACCTTACTTACATCCATTTTTAGGTAGAGTGTGTTCTGGTTTAGACCTAAAGTGTTCCTCAAAATTCTCATGTATGCTCTCATGCGATTGGACCACGTGGATGCTGTTCCCTAGTGGGTCCATCGGTGGATGAGTTCAGGAGCTAAATGTGGCTGCTAGGAGGCCAGGCCTTCTTAGAGGTGTATCACATGGGCCACGAGCTGAAAGATGCATTCTGTCTCTGGCCCCTTCCTTCTCTGGCTGCAGTGGATGGAGCAACTTTTCCTCTTCCATGACCTCTGTCATCCCACTTCTGCCTTGGAGCCCGTGAACTCTGATTATGGCCTGACATCATGACCAAATTAAACTTCTTTAAGTTGTGGATGTCGGGTGCTTCACCTAGTGACTAAAAAGTGACCGACAATGTGTGAACAGAAATAGTTTTATTTGTTAAGACTTCAGGAAGGAGATGAGTAGTGCCTTTAGGGTATGGTCAAGTTTCATTTTTTTTTTTTAAGATGGAAGAATAAAGGGGATCTTGAGGTGTTCTACAGAATTCCAGGAAAAAATTGGAAATCTGGAAGGGATACAAGATAGAGTCAGTTGGGGAGATATCTCAGGACCAGGCAAGCACAAGATCCTGAGTTCAATCCTCGGTTCACANAAAAAAAAAAAAAAAAAAAAAGAAAGAAAAAAAAGGTGGACCTGCCAGTTAGCTCAGTTGTTTAAGTGCCTGCTTATGCAAAAGCAGTCAGTGGCAAGATACTGTAGTTTGATCCCCAGATCCTCAAGGCTTACCTGATCTGCTCTTAAGGCATCTGAGCCAGCCCCCCTCAAAAAAAATCCTTCTCAAGATGGAGTCAAATTAGGAAATGTACAGATTAAAGAGGATACCAATGGTGTGCCCTCCTGTGTAGTGGCTTGTGGTGTGCTCATCCTTATTAACAGAAAGGCAGTTGTCATCCAATCCTCAGTTCAGAGCTGAGGAGCCGTGAAGTTTACTTCCTGTCGTCTTGCACACTCTTAAGTCTTTATGTAGCCTTGTTGATTTCCCAGACTCAGACTCTTGAACCATTCTGCACACTGGGGAGTTGAACAGAAACAGGACACAAAAGAGTCTGCATTCCGCACCAAGGGTTTGAGTGTTGGTCACTGACTGATTCATTCTCTTTATTCAGTAAGCCTCACTGTACCTCCATAGCATACTGTACATTATACTAAGTGCTCAATTAAGCTACATCCTCATCTTCATTATAGTCATACTGAGACCTGAAAACATGCAAGAGCAATTGGATGTGATATTCAAAACCAGTCCTATGTCTTCAGTGCTAAGCAATAAAAGGAAGAAATAACCAACTACCAGGGAGAGGAGGATAAGGCAAAGAACAATGTCACCAAGGAAAGAATGGTGTTGATTTGAGTAAGCAGGAATTTGTTAGATAGGATTGGTGGGACATGGTTGGCAGAATTGCATACTTATTTAATATTGTGTAAATACAAATATGCCTTTGTGGGGTGCAGCAAGATCAGAATGTTTGGAGTGGGACAAATATACAGAGAAGAAGGAGATGTTCCCATAGAGGGAATTCCCAGAGGCTGATTTCCAGAGTCTGGTCTCACATGCCAAACATAGTCATACATGTTCTCCAGAGAGTTGACAATGACATGAAGGACCCATTAGAAGTAGTGACTGGAGAAGGGGGAGAAGAGTTGAAATATGCACCCAGCTTATGTGTTCAGTCTGTACTAACCGAGTGTCATTTGTGTACCAAGCACTGTTGTAGGTTCTATTGATGCAGTGGAGAATCAGCTGAGATAATCCCTGTCCTTACTGAGCTTACATTCTGGTGCAAATAATTGCACAAGCTGTGCAAGTTCCCAGCGAGTGTTGTGAAGGAAATCAAAGCACTGCGGAGGAGGCTTGGAGGTGAAGACCGAGTCAGAAGAGTAGGCAGAGAAGCCCCTACAGAGGAGGTGCTGGTGGGAGAGATCCAGATGTGGTGAAGGTGTGGGGATCAAGCATGGATACAGGGGAGAGAATTCCTGCCAGAAGGAAAACAGAAGGATGGAGGAACTGAGGTGAAAGAGCAGGTCAAGAAGAGGTCAAGAAGAACAGGAGGCCATCTGGCTGGCGAGGTGTGAGCAAGGAGAGATCATGAAGATTCTTCTAGAGCGGGGCCACAGGACAGGGTCTGGATGTGATTCCAAGGAAAGGGATCTCAGTGAAGGGCTTTGAGTGACTTATGTCTTTTCAAGGTCACTCTGGCCATATGAGGAGAAGGCCCAGTGCGATGCAGCACTTCACCTTTGACAAAAGCATCTGTGATGAAGAGGTCAGATTGAACTTTGAAGGCACAATTATCAAGTAATGAAACAGACACAAGGAGAATTAACCACAGCTTCCAGCCTCTGGCACAGAGTTTGGAAGAAAAGGAGCTGATTTAGTGCAAAAGATAAAACACTAAATTTACTTTAATCACTGAATTTGGTTTAGTTTAGATTTACTTAAGTGCATTTTACTCACAAGTGAAACGCATTGTTAGAATTCTGTAGAAACAATTGGTACATGGATCTGGAGCTTGGTAGGAAGTAAAGGCTAAAACTAGGGGCTTGTCAATTTGGAGAGCTTGAGGGGAATCCAACAAATAATACCTGTCTTCTCCACCTGAGTTGTGAATAAGAGAATAAAGTAAAACATAAGAGAATGGGAGAAATAAGATCGAACAACTCAGTGGAGAAAGTAACTCCTATGTACATCAAGATTGCCCTCCTAGTGACAAGTAAGCTTTCACAAACCAATAGATAACCCTGGTAGTGAGGCAGGAGAGGTTCTGCGCCAAGCACAAGCAGCTTTTTCTTTCCCTAGTTCCTAATAACTTACTCAGCCTTCAAAGGATTGAATAAATGGGAAGAAGGAGAGGACCAGAAGGGTTTTAATTGTGGGGACATTTCCACATAGAAGGAAACATCAGGTCAAGCGAAGCATCCTCTCTAAAGTGCACTTTTTAATGAAATCAGGCAAACAGAGGACACAGATGATAAGGATGCTGCAAGAAAACTGAAGCCCAGCTCGGGAGTGCTATCCTAGGTGTCTCTCTTGGTTTACTCTTCTATTGCTCCTGGCATAAATATCCAACACCCAAAATTAAGGAAGGAAAGGTAAATATGGCTCACAGTTAAAGGATGTTTGAGTCCATACTCAGCTGGCTCCAAGGCAAAGTGGCACATGGCAGCACAAAGCAACCATTCACAGTGGCAGCAAAGAGTAGAGAGCAGAGAGGGTGGCTGCAGCTCAGGCAGCTAGCTAGCCTCTCTCCCCTCCTCACATTGTACTGCAAATTACCCACCCAGGGCAAGGAGGTAGCACTCATACCTGCAATCCCAGCACCAGATCAAGAGTGAATCACATATTAATATGCTGAGCTGTAAAAGGCTCAAGTCAACAACTTCTGACATTGTCAGCCATGTGGATAACCCACTACTATTATGGACTACTGGACTATATTGGATTACTTTAATGAATTCATGCACCTACAATATTTGAATGGCAATGGAATACCCATCTCTGACAAAAGTAAACAAAAAGGAGGGATATAAATGAAGGACCATTTTGTAGTGAAATATAACAGGAAAAAATAGGATAGATATATAGCTACTTTCTCTTAGTTCAATCAATGAGAAGAAAGATTTGTACTAATAGTGTTTAGACAAGATATTATGTCTGTATCTCGTACTATGAATAACCACTACAAAGACAACAATATGCAATGTATTAATTATTGTAACTGTTCTACTAACCTGCTTTGAAGCTGTCTCAATGCTGTTTTGTTCTCAATAAAATTAATATTAAAAAAAGAATGAATCACAAACTCCAGAAGCTGCCCCATGACTGCATGAGGCCTTGGGGGAACAACTAGACACAAACCGTAATATTCTGCCCCTGGACCCCCAAAAACTCATGCACATCGCTCTATGCAAAAGGAATTTTAGTCCATCTCTAAGAGTTACCAAAGTCCTAATAGTTCCAGCACTGCCGAAAATTCCAAGTCTCAAGTCTCCTGCAAGATCAAAAGCAAAGTCTTTGCTATAAGCCCACATACAAGAAAAGTTAAACACTCCCAACATTTAGTAGCACAAGAAAAACATTACCATTCCAAAAAGTACAAAAAAAAAAAAAATAGGGGAATACAAAGCATTGGGACCGACACAAGTCCAAAATCCGGCAGGGCAAACATTAAGTACTTAGTTCTGTGTGGAACATCTGAAGCAATTTGTGGCAAATTGTGAGCTCAGTGTGGCCCCACCTGCATGGCTCTGCTGCTGATTATAACTCCCCTGGATTCTCTCTGGGGATGGTTTTGCTCCCTTCTTGCAGCTTCTTTTAGATGACCCACATTTCTGACTTTTCCAAACTTCTGTGGTTTCCACTGAGTAGGCTTCTCACTCATAGCTTTACACACTGCCCTCTCAGGGGCACGCAGCCTGGCCTCCCAGGCCTTCTTCTGAAATCTAGGTGGAAGCCTTCCTAACCTCAACTCCTGCCTCCTGCAAGTACCTAAAACCAATGCCACGTAGATGATGCCAAGGTGTGCTGCCAGCTGGAGCAGTAGCCAGACTTTCCTCTCTTTTGACTGTAGGGGTTGAGTACCTGGGTTTCTAGACACTCTGACCCTGATTCCAAGGAACGAATTCTCTATGCCAGTACCATTCTGGAACCTGGTGTGGCTGCCACCACCATTCTGGAACATGGCACTCTGTAGCTTTTTCCCCAAGGCAAAGTCTAGCACCCTTGTGATTCTGAGGCTGCAAAGGGTAGAACCTGTCACCTCCTGTGAGTCCCTCAGGCCATCCTTTCATTCTCTGGTTCCTTTCTGTCCATGGAGATCTAAGCTCTATCTGTGTATTCAACAGCTTTATTGAAGCTTCATTTCTGGCCAAACTCACATTTCAAATCATTCTGCTGTGTTCTTTACTCTTGCTTCTCAACAGAAATCTGACTATGCCCCCAACAATAGCCATGTCACTGCCTCAACATTTGACTGCTTTGAAATTTCTTTTGCCAGATTAATCAGGTCTCCATGGTTAAAGTCAGTTTCAGGCTCTGGACACAGCAAAATGCAAAAAAACCTTTCCACCAAGCCATAACAGAAATCATCTGGAGTCCAACAACCAATGTAGTCCTTCTTCCAGTAAAAACCTCCCAAGCCCTGTCTTTACAGGCCGGCTTTCTATCAACCTTCTGGTCTTTTGATCTCTGACCTGAGTCTCCCACATAGACCACCAAAGATGTTCCAGCACTTCTTTTCTATTCCAGTTCTTTTCTTGTAGGCAACATCTCTGAACCTTCCCTATCTCTTCTCATAAGCCGTTTCCAAGGGCTTATAATCCACAACATCAGGTTTAGCCACAGCAATGACTCCATTCCTGCAGTACCAAATTCTGTCTCAGTTACTCTTCCCTCATTGCTGGGACAAATACCCAACACCCAAAATGAAGGAAGGAAAGGTTTATTTAGCTCACAGTTACTGGAGGTTTTAGTCCTTACTCAGCTGGCTCCAAGAGAGTACAGTGGCATGTGGCAGCACAGAGCAACAATTTATGGCAGTAGCAAAGAGCAGAGAGCAAAGGGAGAGGCAGCAGCTCTGGAAGCTAGCTAACCTTTCTCCCCTCCTTACATTATGATGCAAATTACCCACCCAGGGTCAGGGTGTAGCACTCACACCTGCAATCCCAACATTGGATCAGGAATCAATTACAAACTCCAGAAACTGCCCCATGACACCATGAGTCTTTGGGGGGACAACTAAGCACAAACCATAACACTAAGAGAAAGTGGGTTGGGGATGGGTTGGATGGACTAAGAAAGGGGAGAGGTCAAGAGGAGAGAGATTTTCTCATTTAAGAGAATAAAGCTGATTCCCCCTGCCAGCCCAAGAGTTCCTTTAATGTGATGGCTCTGTTTTAATAAAAATTTGCCTTCATGCATATCAGGGTCTTCAAAGCATTTTATATACTTTTTAAGATTAATACACTTGGAATATTGTAAGATAAATAGTACTTTACTCAATCCAAGGTCTGACAGCAAGCTTATAGACAACACTATCTTTATGTATAGAGTCAGAAAAATAGATGTGAATTATCTCTTTTGATTCTGTTATTATTTAAAAGAAGGATAAGTAGGTTGCCAGCTTATAAGTTATAGCTCCTGAGATACTACTAGGGCAATTAAAGGAAAACCCAAGATTCTTTTCATAAGAATGAAACGATTGTAATAATTTATCTGTGTATTTGACTTAGTGCCATTATAATTCTGTGACATAATTTGGCTCTATATGACTCTTTAATACAAGGAAATATTCAAGGCTAGAATAAGAGTCATAAAATATTTAAGAAAACATGTATTCCATATCAGTGCTAAGTTCTGATTTATATGGCCGTTTCATCAAGTCATTCAAAAATAACATTTAGGACAAGAAAGCTGAACCTTGTTTTTTTTTTCCCTCCCATGTGTACTTGTTCCTGGTCTGCAGCAGGACATCCTCCAATATTCCTTAGGCTTTAATTTAATAAGAGCAGGAGAGAGCATTGGGCTTGAGTTCAGGATAAATATCCTCAGCTTGAACAAGAGATGTTGCTTTAATGACTTGGAATATGTCCAGAAAGCTCAGACTGGCTAGCAGGCAGATCTGACAGCTACTGGATTTTGCAGCAATAACATTCTAGCCAATTAAAAGCTGAACTAGAAATAATGGTTTGTCACTGAGTGCTGTTTCAGAAACCAATTGGTCCAGATTAACCAGCGGATTAACTTTTCTAACTGAATTTAAAGGTCACAAGAAACTGACTTTAATGAACAAGAAAGCATTCAATTAGAAGAGGGAAACTTACCTATAGAAATTAGGTTAACAGATCTTGCTATGTTATTTATAGATAACTGATAAAATTGCTGTCTTAGTTTATGGCAGGACTTCATAATCAAAGATAAAAACATTCACTATTTTAAAAAAGTAAATGCGTAATCATATTCCTAGAGATTCCTCTAACAGAAGGGGCATAGATCTAGGTATCCAACACCCATGAGTGTGTGCATATTTACCTTAGCAGATAAGGCCAGTCTATTTCTGAGAGACTCTTAAATTTGATGGAATCAAAGTCAGGTTAATGGAGACACCTGGGATGAGTTATCTGGGTGGCATTTTTCATGGGTAAGGGTACAGCTTTTTTCCATTCTCTACAGGGCCACTGAAACAAGTGGGTCACAAAAGTAGATTCCAGGGCTGTTGGAGCTCCTTGTAAAATATTCACTCATTGTATTGCTGTTGATGTCCTCACTAAGAGACCACTCTTCCCACAGTCCCCAACCCCACAACATTCACTCCTGGGGGAAACTGTGCCCATCAACCCATCCCACAAAAGTGAAAGTAGCTTGTTATAGATAGAAAAACCTTGAAATATACCTGAGTTGAATTACTGGTATGCGGTTAAATCATAAATGGTCTCCCCTTAAGGTTATTTCCTATCTTAGCACAGTGCCTGACATATACCGTGCTTTAATAAATGTTTACTTAAAGGTTTGGGATGGGCAAGATGTAGAGAGAAAGGGAGAAAAAAGCATGCTAAGGGAAGCAAAATATTGCTATTGATGAGAAGAAATTCAAATGCCCCCCCAAATTTAGTCAGTTTATACCCTGTCACATGTCCATCAAACTTGAGTTAGGTGAACTAGATTTGGATATAAAGAACACTTCACACCAGAAGTATGTGAAAGACCTTATGGAGATGACACTTCAGTTGGCGAAAGAAAGCCTCTTGATCCCTCTCTCTGACATATGTCCTCAGCTCCCCAAGTGAACCAGTTGATCCTGAACAAGCCAAGTAAGGATTACTCTGGATCTATGTCATGGCTTGTCTTTAGGTGTCCTCCCAAAGCTTCATGCAGTCACCAGGTAGAGTGACTTCTAGAGTGACTTCTAGAGTGACTAACTCATGCAGTCACTGGTAGAGTGACTTCTAGAGTGACGTCTAGAGTGACTAACTCAAGATCCACTGGGATTAAGAGTGATCCAAGGCAAGATTATGGGTCTGAGTGCTGCTGGGACTATGGGTGTGAGTACAACTCCCAGCCTGGGGTGGACAGCCTGAATGCAACTTAAGGGAGACAGACTTCCTCTCTGTTGCCATTGTTGTTGCTACCACTCCCTTTGCTCTTTACTCTTTGCTACTGCCATGAAAGGTTGCCCTCTGCCATGTGCCTCTCTGTCTTGGAACCAGCTGAGTATAGACTGAAACCTTCAGTAACTGTGAGCTAAATAAACCTTTCCTTCCTTCATTTTGGGTATCAGCTATTTGTCCCAGCAACAAGAGAAGAGTAACTGAGACAATCTATTAATAGACATTTGGGGCACAGTCAGTTTCCTCAACACTCCACTGGCTGGTAGCTTAACCTGTAGTCTAGCTGGAAAGTGCCTCATGGTGGTTGATGAATGCTAGTTTAGATGACTGTTAAAGACTGTTTCACTCCAGTGGTAAATACTTGCCAAAGCATCCTCCCACAACACACTTTGCTGTGCACCTTGCTGCCTGGGCCTTCCATCATTATACAACAGCTAGAGATTAATGTCTGACCCAGGAGGCTCCTCCAGGACTCCGAACTGCTGTGTATATTCTTAGGGGTGCAGCATTGCGTAGTTTGAATATTGCTCCATTTTCTGTCTGTGCTATGCTCTTAGCAGCTATTCTATACTTGCATAGATTTCTTCCTTATTGATTCAGCCTAGACAGCTCACCATATAGACTTTTGTTTATTGGACCCACAGTCAGGGAAGCAGTTGGTTTACACGTTGGGCCCACATACACCAAGACTGGGCCCACATACTCCAGAGTGAAGCTTGTTACAATTTTCTGGCTCATTTCATTGTAAAAGTAATTAGGCCAACTTTCTTCATCTAAAATGCACTTGGATGACTGAATTATCGACATTGGTTAGGCAGGGAGATTAAATTGACCAGATAGTTGGAAATCTCACTCCTACGTATAAAATTGAGAGCCTTCTTGGAGATTCTAGTGGGAGCACAGCTACTTCTATACCACTGAATCAGGAAAGGGTCCTCCTCTATCAGGGGTGGTCGTTCTCTTAGACCAAGAGCACAGCTTCAGTAGGGTTGCACACGGAGTGGTTAGGGAGGAAGGGCCCACTGCCTGGCCAGCCAGATAAGCCATATCAACCCTGGTGATCAATGGGATGGCAGATTTAGCAGCTCAATTGCCCTCACATCTACTTCTAGCCATAATCTTGTTCTTAGCATTTTAAAATAAAAAATAAACATTTCAAAAATTTCCTAAGGTAATTAGGAAAATTACCTTCATCAAGAGTTCATTTTCCAAAGCTATCCATTTTTCTTCCCTTTTAAATCAGTTTTACCAACATAATAAGAAATAACAATGACTAAATTAATTGAAAATTTTTCATATTTTAAAGCAATAGTAAAAGAAAATTTACCTTTGTAGCAAATCTCCATCTCAAGTTAACATTATCCTTTATGGTTGGTGACAGAATGAGGCTGACTAGAATAGTGTTTGGTCCATTCTAAAAATCAACATGACTACAGTTGATAGATATTTCTAGAAGCGCACTCAACAAACACAGATTGAGTTACTGTTACGGGCCATACCATCTTTTTGGTTATACCAATTAAGCAGTGAGCAAAACGTAGTCTTTCATTCCCGAAGCTTAAAAATAATCCTAAACTACTATATTGTTGACTGCAAAAGAATCAGAAATTCCTTCAAAATTTGAAGCATCTAAAAAAGATTCTGCTAAGTTATTTTTAATCTTATTTTTCATTCATCCTAGTAATCCTAGTTCCACTCTAGTTGCCTGGGAACGAGTAAACCCAGAAAGAAGAAAAACAACCTCAGAAAGATACTTCTGGTTGTTTTGCCATTTATTTATCAACAGATTGTTAGATAAAATCCTGGAACAATCTTAATAAATATTTCCTTGTACATGATTCATAGAAGGAGTGCTGTTGCCAGCTTTGGTAAAATGCACAGAGCTAAGGAAGCTGTCTTGATGGGGAACCAACCCAGCACTGAGCTCAGTCAGCCCTCATCTTGGCCTCTTTGCATAACAAACTGTTCTTGCTCCTACCTCTCTGTCTGTGATACCTCTATCTTCCTGCTATATGCAAAGTAACTCCTTCTCTATATATTCCTTATTCACTTAGGGTAGCAAGGAAAAAATTCAGGATGTTATAGCTGTCTTAGTTTGTCCAGAGGCTTTAACAAAATACCAGAGATGGAGTGGTTTAGAAATGGATTTCTTACTGTTCATTCTCGGGCTAGAAAGTCTAAAACTAAGATGCCTGCAGAGTGTGCATCTGATGGGGGGCCACCCTTATAGATGGTACCTTTTTGTTATGTCTGCATAGAATGGAAAGAACAAAGCAGCAGTTTTCTGGTGCTTCTAATGTAAAGACATTAATACCATTTGATAGGTTGCTCTCCTCACAATTTGTTCACCTCCAAAGGCCCACCTGCTAATGCCATCACTATGAAGAACAGGTTTTGACATGAATTGGGGGAGGGGAGTAACATAAACATTTAAGCCAAAGCAACAGCCGTGTAAAGACCAAGCCCTTCCTTCAAAGCCTTGTGAAAGTTCTCAAGTACTGCTTGCTCCAGGAGCTCTTCTCAGATTCTCTGGGATGTAATACAGCTCTCTTTCCCATCTTGCATGATTCATACTTCCTATATCTAATCTTGAGCTCAGAGTTCTCTCTCTCTCTCTCTGTGTCAGTCTCTTCTAAAGGCTGGGCTTCTAGAGGACAGAGGCTATATTTTAATCACTTTTTAAAATTTCCCAGATTTGATCCCTAGTACCACACACTGCACTGGCCCTGCCCTGGGGTATGCTGAGCTGGCTGCTGAGACTGGGCGTGGTGATGCATGCTTGTAATCCCAGTGCTGGGGAGGCTGGAAACAGGAGGATCACTAGGAGTCTGAGCTGTGTAGTGAGAACCTGTACCAAAATACACAAAACAAAGAAAAAAATTTCCTAGAGTGTATAATACTATGAGTTACATGCAGTAGTCACTTAATAAATGCGAATGGAATGGAACGGAATGGAGCAGAATGGAACAGAGCAGAATGGAACAGAGCAGAATGGAATGGAATAATTCAGTGTTAGCTTAATCCTTTATCACTAGCTTGAAAAATTGAAAAGAAAAAGATTGAGTCAAGCTGAGCCCTATTCATGTCACAATATACTGCATTAGAAATAAAGACTGGTGTATTTGTTTCAAGTTTCCGATAAAACATTCCTTCTATTAATAGATACACTGGATATTGGAATGCTGGAGGGAATTATACATGAGACGCCCTGTCTAAAGCATATGGAGTCTGCAGAATTGCCTACACTTTATGGGACCCCAAAATGAGGGCAATAAAGTCGGTCAAACTTTTCTTGAAAGTCACTGGAGAGGAATAAAATACAAAAAGGTAATCATGCAGTTGTAGTGGCAAACAGGCTCCCTAAGTTGTGTCAAACTGCCTGACTAGTTAGAGCCCTGTTCAGGGCGTCTCCCCCGCGAGATTCTCTCTGCTGCCTCTCTCTCTCCACTGCCTTGGGAGACTTGCTCTCATTAAGAGGGATGGGAAACTAGCCACATCATTACATTCACTTAAGGCAGAGTTTAGCTGGCCAGTTTCGCTACTGTCAGGAATAGGCACCACTTTGGGATTTTAAGCCCTTATTGGCATCCTGGTTTGGGTTGGGATTTTTATTTGTCTTACTTTGAAATTTACATGTCTTCAGAACAACTAAAATTCACAAGAACAAACTAATTAATG
The DNA here is from genome assembly GCA_002564285.1 of Tympanoctomys barrerae. Lineage (NCBI taxonomy): Eukaryota > Metazoa > Chordata > Mammalia > Rodentia > Octodontidae > Tympanoctomys > Tympanoctomys barrerae. Next base: position 28,646 of record NDGN011510784.1, read on the forward strand.
GATTCCATTTTTGACAGCTACAAGAAGACGGATGAGAAAGTAACATGCTTCTGGCAGTGTGTTATCAATTGGGAGGCAACAGTGCATTCCCTCTATGTGGAACAGTGAGCTGGAACCGACACTGACAGATGACACGGCCCTTTGACAGTGACGCCCGTGTGAGCTGACAGCTCCACTTGCAGTCAGTCAGGCCCATGCTTTGCGGTGGAATTTTAACGGGCTTGATTTGCAGAATATGCTGTGCCTACTTCTAGGCTTGTGGTAGAAGTGAATAAAAATTTCAAAGCATTCACATTAAGAGTAGATTCTAGATCTGTTACCCAGCCTCCTCTCACCCTCAAAGCTAATAGTATTAATAGTAAATAAAGCATAATTTTGGGAGGCTAGATCTGTAGGACATCTAAGAAAGGGTAAATTCTCCCTTTAAAGTTAGGTTTTTCTATAGAGTGAGGTAATTGATATATTAGTCAAAATCCTTTAAGAAGGATGAGATACCAAATTTTCCAAAGTGATTATAATCAAACCAGAAAAAATATATACATACACAAATCATCATAAAGGAGATTGAATTGTCTTATTGCTATTTGAAAGCTTATTGCTTGCATAGAAACTATTTCTAAACATTAGAAAATGTTTTTATTTAAAATAGTCTTCCTTATTCACTTCCTGGTCTAGGTCATGCTTTTTATTTTATCTTTTCGCAATCTATTTATTTTTAACAAAGTGTGTGCATAAAACCGATTTCCTCTGTGACTTTTGTGAAGTTACTATTCTGTGGTTCAGTTCCTCCTCCAATATAATGCAGCTAATCATCTTGTCACCACCAACATCCCTCACAGGCTCAGAGCAAGAAATAAGGGCACCGGGATTGCAAACTAGTGACTGCAAGGCCAAATTGGACTGGCAGGGTGTTGTGAATTTTTGCATCTGAATGCCCCTAGGCTGGGCAGGCACCCTCCCGTTTACAGAGCCTCTGCTCCCTGTCTAACACTGTGTCTCTTTGCACATTTATGTAACTTGCCTGGGCCCCTAAGGCAATTGAGTTTGTGACCATGGCATCATCCACCAGTGTATTCTCACTACTCCTCACAGAAGCGCATAATGACCCACACTGTTGGTTTCAAAAGATACACCATAAACTGAAGAAATAAACAATGTGTGGTGTAGACAGAAAAATACAAATGAACTAGACAAGTACAAAAACCAGCTAAAGTGTAAAGGCGCTATTGATAGAGAATGATAACTACTTATTCCAAGGGTGATAAACTACTACCGAGATGTGAATACTACAATAGTCCTCAGTAGTCCTGCCCTTCTCTTCATATTCCTTTTTCCAACAAAGAAGCACAAGTTAGAGAGCAAAGACTGCAAAAATAAACTGATCAGGCAAAATGGGAAAACCCATTTGCTTATCCAGGCATCTAAGATAACCCAACTTCTATTGTTTGAGTGTTTGACCCCTGCAAAATGTGCATTGAACTCTGATTTCTATTGGAACAATATGAAGAGGTGAGACCATCGTGAGCTCCTAAGACCTCAAGGACTCTGCCCTCTGTGGTAGGATTAATGTTTGTATAAAAAGGTAAGTTCCTCCCTCTCTCATCTTCTTACCTTCCAAATGTTACAACAAGAACTTGGCCCAGGCCAGATTCTGATACCTTCCTATTGGGTTCTCCAGTCTTCAACCATAATAGACCCTTGGAGGACACTCAAATCCACAGCACACACTGTCACATATCTTATAGTTATAAATGGCTAGAGACAATGACAGGGAAGACTCATAGAAAGAAGAAATTTTGAGATGCTTTAAAGAAGGAATGGTTTGTATGGTGGTAGCAGAGAGGGTGAAATTATTGAGGCACAGAGAAGAGTTTATGGAGAAGTTCATACAGGAGAAAGACTTGAGTTATCGCTGTTAGAGTAGAGCCCATGCATTTCATAATGAGGCAGAGACAAGGCTGAGTTCCCTAGATTAGCCATATATCCACAGCATTACAGCATGCCAATCGGAAAGGAAACACATTTCACAGACTGAGTACAAAAGTCAAGTAAAATATAATGACCTGCCATTCGTTTTATGATAATTAGACATTTATTTCATAAAGTAAGTACTGCTACGATACCATGACCCATGATAAAAAGGAAAACTTCTCAGTGTACATTTCACCCTTAATAACCTTGAATATTAAAATAAACTTACATGCTCCATTAACTAGAAAATAATTCCCTTTCATGCTTTGAACTTGCCTAGGGTGTGGTTCACAGTGAGAACAAATTAGGTTGATATGGTCAAAAATTATAATTAAGAAAACAAGGTAATTTCAAAGGTATGATGTTTAATGCACACTAGCATCATTTTAATGTGTGATTTTCCCCGATTTTTCGAAATTCTACATTTTTGAGATTTAACTTTGTAACTTCTGTATCAATTTCATCTTATTAGTTAAAATATGAAAATTGTCATTTTTAAAAAATGTATCTAGTACAGGGTCTACGGGGTCTCACTACACAGATCAGACTCGTAGTTATCCTCTTGGTATCAGCCTCCCAAGCACTGGGATTACAAGCGTGTGCCACCACACCGAGTCTCAGTCGCCCTCTCAGCATGCCCCCAGGGTGGGGCTCTCAGGCACTCTGGGGATCGAACCCTGGTCCCTTCATCTGCCTAAGCAGGTGCTTTAATCCACTGAGCTATCTGGCTAGCCCTATCATAAAGTTGACAAAGGATATTTGATTGTGCCCTGTGTGCTTAGAATAATGTTTCTTTTTAAAAAATTTTTATTTATTTATGTACGTATGTTGGGGGGGGCAGCTCAGTCCACCAGGGGGCACAGCTGGCTGGCATGTGGTGCTGGGGGAATGAACCGCAGTCCCTGTGTTGTGCTAAGCTTGTTCTAAGTAGGTGCTTTAGACCACTGAGCCATCTCACCAGCCCCTAGAATAATGTTTCCATGAGTATTTGTGGGATAGTTATATGTTACATTTCTCAGTGAGATTCATTTGACCCAGCTCTTCCCTTCTAGGTATCTTCCCCAAAGAACAAAATTGTCATATTAGAGATCCATGCACATCCATAATTATAGCTACACAACCATAATAGCTAACTCCTGGAAGCAGCCAATATGTCCATCAACAGAAAAATGAATAAAGAAAATGTGGCATCTTTACATAACAGAATACTACTCAGCTATAAAGAATGATAAATTTGAAACATTTGCAAGAAAATAGATACATCTAGAAAGTATAATGTTAAGTGAAATAAATCAGACATAAAATCTTAAGCACTTTATAGTTTCTTTCATTTGAGTAATGCAAAGTACAAATAAAGAGCAACATAAAAGACACAGAAAAGGAGGCAGGGAGATGGCGCTTTCACAAATAGGAAGAAGACCAAGAGACTGAGGCGTACAGCGGGGGAAGTGAAGATTTATGATGCATCATGTACAGACACTAATCACCAGCGATGAGTTTATTACAATGTACTTATTACATAATTAATTTACTACATTATAAAGAATGTAATGTTTATATGTTATAAACATAAACTAGAATACTAGGGATGGTGACGATGATGAAAATGAACACAGGAGATCTAGAAATGGAGGGAGTGAGGTGGGTGAGGAAGGGAAAGAGATCAAAAGGAATCAGAATATGTAAGGTGCCTGCACCCCCTCCCTCGGACCAATGTGAACATCACATACTCCAAACATGCACTGCTAATAAAAGAGACACACTCTTTCCACTAATGATGTGACAGCATAAAATAAATTATTGCATAAAGTAATTTTTTATCAAGTGAGTGCCTTTTGCTCTCTCTCTCGCTCTCTCGCTCTCGTTCTCTCTCGGATTTCTGAACATTCATTTTTTGTTTGCAAAGCCTTTGACCACTTATACAAAAATATAAAAGGGTTATAATATCAACTATTCTGACTACATCAGGGTTTTCAATGAGATAGATAAATTTTAACTTATGAAGAAAATTTCCACTCTTGATGAAAAGTGAAGGGAACGGAAACATAATAGTACTAGTGAAGGAGGAAAGGAGTATTCGTTTCACATAGGACTCCCACATGCCCAGGCACCCAGGACTCCTGTCAGCTGTCCCATGGCCACTTATGCAAGCTACAGATCCTGGCTTTCACTTAGCACAATGTAAAGGCTGTCAGCAAGAAACCCAGGATAATACTGTATGGCAATGAAAAAATTAAACAGTCCAGTTAATAGAGGGTGAGTCAGGTTAACTTTCTATGACTGGACTCCCATGCTTGCCTTTATTTATTTTTTAACAGCATGGCAAATAGATTTTGGGTACCTCACCCTGAGCCTGACAAGACAAGATTACAGATGGCACAGACCAGAATGGATTATTCCTGCATCCCATGAGCTTCATGTCAAAGCATTAATCTTAAAGTTAATCAACAATTCCTTTCCATTATTTTTATATACCCAAATTGAATGATTTGTATTATGGCCAGTAAAATCATTACAAGAAATTATGGTGGTCAACATATTTCTCTGTCCTCAAAGTTCAAAGGAAAACTGTAGTACAGGGTAAGCACTTTTTATCTGATGTTAAATGACAATTATTAAATAATCATTTCCTCAGAACATATACATCTAGTAATAAGTATGCTAACTTCAAATACTAGTTATTTTTTCAAACCTATTAACCTCATTTACTGAATTTTTTTTTCTTTCCGACAGTATTTGCCTCCCCATATATTCTCGGATTCCATGTGATAGATGTTACAGAAGCCAAGAAACCCAAGACACTGTCAACTCCATCCCCACCATCCCCGTTGGTCTGGATCACGTTCTGCTGCTCTGGCTGCTGATTTCCTTCCTTTCTCTTCTTGTCATCATTTGACAAGTGTGGATTGACTCTGTGGATGGTGCTCCGTGCTGAAAAGACAAGAAAGGGTACAGGCCCGGCCACTGGACCCTGGAGCTTGCTGTCGCAGCAGAGGCAACAGGGCAGACAGGTGGTGCGATGACGGGAAACCGAAGAAGGCGACTGTAAGGTTCTGGTGCGAAAGAGAAGTGGGAGAAACGTTTAAAAAAGTCCTTTATTGCTCAGTGCCAGAGGGCTCCCAAACAGAAGCAGGAGACCTTCGGGGAGGAAGCGGGGCCGCAAAGAATGCATGGGGCTGGGTTGGGGGTGGAGCTCATAGGGGTGCACAGATGCCCTAACAGGTGCTGATTCACTAAACAAAACAGGAAGCTCACCATTAACTGCCAGGAAGAAGACTGAAGTCAGTCTTCAACTGCTCGGCTTAGTTGCTCTGTCCCTGCCGTGAGACCCATCAGGAACCCTACTCACAACCCTGGAAGACTTCCTGGAGGGAACTTGACTTAAACTAACTCTAACAGGATGGAACAGAGTTGGCCAGTGGAGCGGAACGTGTAGTGTGGCCCTGGCGCCGGCAACCCAAACTGCAGGAAATGCAGAATGTGTGTCTGTGAGGGAACGGTGGAGATGCTTCCTAAGCCAGAGAGGAGGGCAGGGGCCAGGTCATGTGGGGCCTTCCAAACCAACCATGCTGAGTTTATCCTCACAAGATCAGAGGAGACACTCCACGAACTTCCATTTGAACCCTGTATATGTTGTTTACATTCCTTTTGATATATGATGGTCAAGCAAAGGGAAGAGGAACATGGTTCCTTTCGGCAACAAATACCATATGGTCCTTTTCATGTAATCATACACTCCCCCGCACACATGTGTGTGTCCACGTGCGCGCATGCACGTCAGCTCAAGTAGTTACCCAGTGCTCTCGACCCCAAAATGGCCTTCCCAAGATTCGGTCTTCTTTAGCCTTCCAACCTTTAGCCTTTCCAAAGTGTGTCTTCATTCATTTAAAAAAAAAAAAATGCTCGTGTTGAGCGCCTACCATGGCCGGCCACGATGCTAAGTAGGAGGATACAATTATAGGCAAATACCCACCATCTGCTCAGTTAGAATTCACCTTTTCGTTACAGCTTCCTAAAGATAATACTAAATAAACAAACAGTAGATTTTCCTAGAGGAGTGAAAAAGTTTAGAAGCAAAGAACAACTTCCTGCAAAGAGCACTTCAGAGACTGGAGGGCTGGATTGAGATGAGTTATTGGCTCATGTTTCAGCCCTGTTGACATGATGGCAAATAAATATTTAGGCACATTCTAAGCTGATGTGTGAGGCTGCAGCAGTGCCCCAACACCCCATCCCCTTATTGCTTCACTCCGAATGTTTGTGAACACGTTTCACACTGCCGCTGTGCACTGTCACACCAAAGGCGGGGTTCCAGGAAAAAAGCACGTGCCAACGGCTTCTCTTCCACGACAGAGACAAATGTTGTCCTGATATATATTTTTTTTTTTCTGATTGCGTGGCATGCCTGAAGGCACCAGAGAGAAGGAAAGAATAGAGTTATTTCACGGAGGGGAACATGGAACAGGGATCAAAACACACAGGTACAAGAGGAGGAATGTGACGCTGGGGGAAACAAAATGCTTACCGCTTTCTTTAGGATTCTTTGGGGAACCACATTAATTAAACCTAAGTGGATAAATCCATGTCCCATAGGTGACATACGTGTTGTAGGCTGATATCATGGGAGGTTGACTGTAAGCTTTTGATAATTAATGGGCATTTATTGCCTATCTTTGTACAAGATGACAAATTGAGGTACAAAAGAACAGAAGTCAAGTGAGAATGTGAATTTTGCTTTATTTTAACTTCACAGCTCTGGTTCAATTATCTGCTGGGAAGCAGCTACTGATCCTTGGGCTGCAGGCACCATCCCGTTGAAAAAAACGCTCAGTATCAGCTGTTGCTCTGCTTTCCTCATGCTATTCTGGGATTTGATAGTGTTGGTCAAACTTTCAGAGAGTGGAAAAGCACACCTGTGGAATGAGGCTCAGTTCTGTGATGCGCTCTGGCCTGGGAACTCTTGAGATGGGATTTCCATCCCCTGGAGGCTCCTCTAGCCAGCAGATGTGCTGGACAATTTTTTTTTTAATTGTAAGAGCTTTTGGAACAGTGTTCTACAACCTAGCTGTCTGTTGAAACAGCGAGAGCAAGGATGGAGGTTTAAAAGTTATGCATTCATGGTCTAAAACCAGACCTAGTGACTGATTCACAATGTTCAGAGTAACTAGCATCCTAATTTTTCAGAAGTTTCTCAGTCTTAGTCCTCTAAATCCATACTCTGTGGAAGACACAATGGTAACCGATTGTAGGACCTCATTGTTTAATTCTAATTAGCTCAAATACTGAATTTCAGTTCAAATCAATAGTAATAATTCAACTGCTATCCAAGAGCCATTAAAGACATAGTTACAATTTTTTCTTAATGTATATGAACAATCAAATAAGGCTTACCTTTACAAATACTATTTTACTTATGTTATAACAACTCCAGGAGGTTGATATAGTTATCCCATTTACAAATGGAGATACATAACTTAAATATCTTGACTAGGCCATGTCAGGATTTGAATCTGGGTCAGCACAACTCAAAAGCCTGAGCTTCTGACATCCCTTCTTACTGAATCTTTTGATGCATTTAATAAATAAATAAAATGAGCTAAGAAGAAAATGTTGTCCAATATTGTCCAGTAAAATTGCTAAAACAACTGGAAAATCATGATTAAATTTTGGTATAAAGTCCTTGAAGTGGGCTACTGGCTCAAAGATTATATTTTTAAATGAGTGAATAAGAAATGTGTAAGCTCTGTTTAAAGGTAAAAATCCAAATTTATATGTATCGCTGAATATTTATGAACATGAGTAAACAGTTACTGATTTACATAGGTAGATGTGAATATAGCCAAATATAGATGTCTGTGATTTATTTTCCTCAATCAAACTTATCGTAGAATTTCTATTTTGATATATTTAAAGTGATTTCTATTTACACCAATGCTGTGGTGTCTATGCATTTAAAATCTGGCATATTTTAAAGAACCTTCTAAATTTCTATGTGTCCATTAAAATGTGATTTCACAAATCACATTTGTGAAAGCTAAGAGAACTGATTTCACAAAAGGCAAAATGCAGGCCACTAGAGACTGGAAAGTGTGGTGGAGAGTTTTGGTGTGGAGAGCATAAATAAAGGCTACCAAAGTACAGTTAACAAGAGGAATCAGTTCTGATGTTCTACAGCACAGATATATTTCAAAATAACTAGAAGAGTTCAAAGGTTCCCAACCATAGAAATGATACATGGATGAAGGGCAGAAATGTAAATTACTTGGACTTGATCTTTCCACGTTGTGCACATATATTGAACTATCATTTTCTGCTCCATAAATATGGACAAATAACTTAAACTAAAATTTTAAACGAAGACAACAAAATGACCTTGGTGCAGATGACAAACTTTAATGAATTATAGTAAATAATAAATATAACCACATTAAGGCATCCCTTAATTATTTGTGCATTTTAAAATTATTGACTTTCAGTAAAAAATATAAATAAAATAAACAGTTTAACAAACGACAATTCTGTTTCCTAATGATTTTTTTGTGGCCAGAAAAGAAAGTGCTAACGATAAGAAGGAATTTATGATAAACCCACTGGAAGCCAATAATATATGCTATGATCGAGAAGTTTCTTAACTTATTTTCCCCACATTAATTATGGTGTGATTCTGAGCAAGTTACTTAATCTCATTGTACTTCAGCTTCCTTACCAGAAATAGATGAGTGTAGTGTAGTATCCTTCTCTCAGGATAATTGGAAAGATGAAATAAAGCTAAAGCTATTTCAGTAATATTGGTTTTACATAGTAGGTACCCATTACTATTGACTTTTGTTATTAAATCAATTCAAAAAATATTTACTGAATGCATTGCATAAAAACAATGTCATCTATTTTGTGAAAAGTAACAAAAACAAACAGCATGCCACACTTTATATAAATGATCTTGCTAAGTTTTCCTATTTCACAGAAGATAAGAAAAGCTCAGAGAGGTGACATTCAGAGACACAGACAGAAGATGCCAACACTCGTGTTCTATCAGCAGGCCCTGGATGACAGTGGCTAGTCAGGGAGTAAAGTTTCCATGTCCCCAGGAAGTATACAGTCTAGAAGACAGCCACTGACTACGGCATTTATATTAATCCATTTTGTATCAATATAATAGAATATCTTAGAGTGGCCAACGTGTATAAAAAACATTTTTCACAGCTTGAAAATTAAAAAAGTCTAATACCAAGTTCACATTGTCTAGTGCGGGTCACCATGCTGTGTCATTAGATGGAAGAAGAAAGATGGGCAAGAGAACAAGAGAGGGGCACATGAAGACAAAGAGAGCCAGAGACGGCCTTTTATCAGGAATCCACTCCTGGATTAGCAGCATTAATTTTAGTCATTTAATAATTCTACTATTCAACACTCTTGTACTGGGAATTAAGTTTCCAACAAGAACACTGGAAAACATATTTAACCCATAGCTCGATTACAAAAATCATTATATTCCAATGCTTCCCTGAGAAACTGGCCTTTCAACTGATGAGGAAACACAGAGGAGTTGCCTGCTGAGGGAAACGCAGCCATCGGGCAGGGACATCCAGCCTGCAGACTGCATAAGCTGAGCCCCAAGATAGAAATGAATGTGGTTCATTCTAGGGAATGTTTTGGCACCCATCAAGGGAAGGCAAGGCAAAACATCTTTAACCCAAATGGTAACTCAGTAACTTCAGAGATACTCCACCAAGGAGGAACTTCTGAGTGAAAAGGAAAGAGTTTTCTAAATCATATTCAGCCTGCAATATATGTAAAGCCTCAAGCCTACTGAGCTATTGGTCCATTCTCACCACAGGCCCCTACTCCATTGATAACAAGAGAAACTCACTTAAATCTAACAGGAAGTCGGTACTTCGTGGGATGCATTTGCAAATACATTTGCAGAATAAATTTGCACTCAGTCATATCTCTAGCCCAATGGTCAGTAGATTATTATGAGTCAAATCTGACCATCCACCTGTGCTTTGCAGACCACAAGATAAAACTTGTTTGCATATCTTTAAGGGTTGAAGATAAATCCAAAACAAACTAACATTTCACAACACAGAAAAATTATGTGACATTTGCACTTCTGTGTCCATGAGTAAAACTCCAGTGGACCATAGGTGTACTCATGTATTTACTTATTGTCACTGGCCATTTACAAGCTATATAAGTAGAGTTGAGCAGCTGTCACAGAGACTAGATGGCTTGAAAGGCCTGAAGCATTTAGTATCTGGCTTGCTATAGAAAATGTTTGCCAAGCCCTACTCTCACCCATCATTGCTATATAGTTGTGCAGAGGAATTCAAAAAAGCTCTGAAAAAGTTCCAATGACCATAATATAAAATAAAAAGAAAAACCTAAGTCCTGACTTCATATCACAGCAAACACTAGGAGGGAAAACTCAATGCAATTAGTGTATAATTTCCTACTCCAGATGACCAGACCAGCACCTTTTACAGGGGATTTGAGATGAAACGCATAGCTGTTTTATTCACCTTTGTAGATCCAGTTCCTAGAACAGACCAGGGTTAGTAGGATGTATTCAGTATATTGAAACATGGTCATGTTAAACAGGCAAAGCAGAACCAGAAGAGCAGAAGGTAAGATTTCCTGCAAGCATTAGAATAACGACATTTCTCTCATCCTCCTAGCCGAGAGTCGCACTGATGCTCCAGGGAGAAAGACCATGATTACACCTATATGTGTAATCAATCATGGAGGAGTCTTCTGGTAGCAACAGCAGAAGCATCAGTGCTTCCTTAGTCTTTAAGGAACTGCCCAACCCTTCTTTGTCATCGTTCTATAACTATGTCTTCAATGGTCCCTTTCAATTAAAAAGAAAAGTTCATTCCAATTGGAAATTTTAATCTCACATCTAGTATAATGCTCATCTCTTCTTCCCTCTCAGCACCAGCATGGCTTTAATAAGAGGGTGTGGTTTCTTCTCTGTCTTCCCTCATTGCCTGAGTGGGCCCAGGGAGGAGGACACTGGAAAGAAACAAGAGTCTCTTTTTAATCTTCCTATAGCCATAGTACTGTCAAGGCTGACCACTTCCCAGGGCAAGAAAGATTGGCAGGGGATCCCATGGGTGGCAAAGATCCAAGCGTTGTGTCTCCTATGGGATGGGGTATTCCTGGTCTCCTTTGGGTGTCCTTGCAGGAATGTGGCCCCCTTGTGCAGTGGCCTCCTTGGAAACCCACTTGGCTCATCTCTTTCAATCTCCTATGTTACGGCTGTGTCTAAATGTCCTCTCAAAGCATCGTGCAGTCAGTCACAGGTGGGCTTTTCAGAGGTGGCTGGATCTTGAGAGTGTGATGCTGGGCTTAAGAGTGTGTGATTACTGTATGGTCTGGCATAGTTCTGAGTAAAGTTAATGGGGAGGCCCACCCTTGGTGTAAGTGCCACCTGCCCTCAGGGTGTGTAGCCTGGATAGAGTGTAAGGGACAGAAAGAGGGTTGCCGTAGTCTCTTGCTTGCTGCTCCACCACTTTGCTGCTTGCTGCCTTCTGCTTTTCTGCCCACTGCCTGCCATGAACTGTCTGTCCTCTCTGATGCCCCTCTGCCATGCCACCCTGCCATGGAGCCAGTCGACTCTGAACTGAAACCTCCACATACTGGGAGCTAACTAAGTCTTTCCTTCTTTAACTCTAGGTGCTGGGTATTTTGTCTCAACAATGAGAAAAAGTAACTAAGACACCCTCATTTTGTCTCTAGGAATGACTCACACTACACCTTGGTACTGTGGTCCTCTCATTCTTGATATAAGCTCAGACACTCTTTGTAGCACCTTTTAGCTCCATGGAGAGCCCAGCACCTTTGCCACACCAAATGGTAGGAGTGAAGCCACTTGTCTTTGGTCCACTCTCTTCACTCTGCCACTCTTCTGTTTTCATGGCACATATCTGTGTTCAACAGGAGAATGGAAGGTGTTCTCTTCTCCTTATAGACAGCCTAGGTCTCTTCAAGCAATTCTCTTAAAGCCTCAACCTGGCAGAGGAGTTGAAGGTGCTAGAAAGGAGGAAAGAAAAAAGAAAACTCATGCAATACTCCCTACTGAGCTGATGATTTACAATTCTAGCTCTTCCTTGAAGCCCCCTCCTCTGTAGTAGTAGAGCAAATTAGATTAACCTTGAGTTTATTATTTCCTTTATAGGTTCTGGGGAAAGTTTATTTCTCATCTTTTTCTGGTCTCTTTATAATTCAAGGTACATTAGTCCCCTCCTCCACCTACAGGGTACACATGCTGAGATCCCCACTGGATCCCTAAAACCAAGACTTATAAATACCACATTTTTCCTATACACACACATGATAAAGTTAAACTTGCAAACTGGGCAAAACAAGAGGTCAGTGATTATAATTGCAGGGGTATAGCTCAGCTGCACAAGTACCTGCCTGGAAAGCTCAAGGTAATTTATAGTGATAAAAGTTTTGTGAATGTCTCTCAAAATATCTTAGTACATTTTTTCACCAGCCATTTAAAGAAATCTTTGGCTTCTATTTGGCTCATCTCAGTCACCAGCATAAGTTTTTTTTTTGTTTGCTTGTTTTGCTTTTCAGACATTATTGTATAAAATAAAGATTCCTTGAACACAAGTACTATAACACCAATCTGGTAATCATGATGGCCACAAAACAGCTAATGGTTGGCAATAACTACATTGGATACACTTGACATGGATGATTTAGCCTTTGAGCAGGATAGAGTGGGATGGTGCAGGATTTTATTGCACTAATCAGAATAGTATATGATTTTAAACTAGTGCATTATTTACTTCTAGAATTTTCCAATTAAAATTTTGGCCTACATTTGGTAGAGGATAACTGAAAATGAAAAGCAAAGCAAACAAGAGAGGGTGAATCCTGTAAGGGATTCCTCTTCAGTTTCAGTTTGGGGTTGGAGCCTAGGTGACATTCCAAGGGAATAAAAACATTGCTCTTCGATGTCTTCTAACCCTACACATTTCTTGCCATCCACATTGTTCACTATTCCACTATCTGACATGTTTGGGTGTACATTTCTTCCTGCTTCCTGAGCACAGATGTCCTCTCTGGTCTATAAGTCAACCATTGTCTATGTTTACCTATTTTTGTGCACTGACTGGTATCGGGTGTTTTGCGTGTGGCGTGGGAAGTCACACAATGAACAAACCAGACACTATCGACTCTGTGATCTGATTCTCTAATGATGGGGCAGATATTCTTTATGGAGGTGAAATATTACAGATAGGAACCTAAAGAAAGTTAATCTCACTGAATAATTGGATTGGTCCAAATTTTTTCCTTTCACATTTGTCCTGGTCTCCCTCACTAGCTAATTTTTTTTTTTTTAAATCTGTCTTAAATATGCTCCTTTGGTAAACTACAATTTTTTTCTGAAACTATTCTTTTCTACTCAACCCTCTCTACTGAGTTTAGCTTTGGTCTCTGGAACATTGGGCTCCTCCTAAGTGATCTATAGCTCTTCTTCGTCTTATTGAATATCTGTTGACTCTTTGTTCCTGCAGGCCTTGGCAATGTCTTCCTTATAGTTTTTACCACACTTGAGGACACAGATAAGGTCATTTCTCTCTTTAACTCTCTCTCTCCTCCTAGACACACACATATCATCACCTCCACCTGCATTCTCACCGCCACCACAGCTGCCAACACTAAGGTCTTTGTGCCTTGGACAAAGTAGAAATTCAACAGAAATTGTTAGAGTTGAATTGTTTATCCATTAGCAATTAACCTTTCACAATTTCTTCAATCTTTGAATAATGCCACCAGCTCAGGAAATAGAAGAGCCTCTCCACTTCTGAGCTAACAACAAGGATAATTTATTGGAGATGATTCTCAGGAGGTGACTGGTTTTCACTGAGCAGCCTCCTGTAAACTATAGCTATTGTAAGAATAACCAGAGGGTTTCAAATTCCAAGTCCTCTCATGATCCATGAACTCCCAGAAAGACAGACACATAAAGGAGAGGCTTGTTTCCAGAAGCTCTGCATTAGCCCGTCTTTGAAATCTCAGTCATAATACGTCAATTTAGAACACATGTTTGGTCAACTCGGCTAAAAAATGTTAGAATTATAATCTAAGCTTCCTTTGTTGGTTTGAATTTTCTATAAAAGAATTTCTCCTATAATGAAAATAACCAAAAGTTCTTTCATTCATGAAAATATTCCAGGCATCCAAAAGCCTAGTACATGTAGGAGTACTTTTGTACTGGACTTTTTGAAGAAAATTCTTTTGACTCTTTTTTTAACTATATGAAAAGTGTTATAACAGATCTCTTCATGCTACAATTGCCTGTTCACAAACAGCCACAGTAAAGACACTGATTTTTATTTAAAAAAGTATTTTCACTGGGAATGGACAAAAGTGGAAGGTAAATCAAGGTTACTCTCAGTCAAAGAAAATAAAGATCAAAAAGCCTCCTGGGGCAATATGTGGAAAAAAGTAAACAATGAGTTTTCCAGGGCTGAATTACGGCAAATTTTCAATGACAGTTGATTAAAGAAAAGAATAGGGAGATTTTGATGTCACTTATTCTCTATATAACTTAGAGAAAGTATGGACTGTACTTTATCTAATTTTCTTACTTGTTTTGAAATTCAGTCACAGAGTTGGTCCCCAAGTTAGAGAATTGGAAGAACCATCCTTGAAACATTAGCCACTTGTCCCGTTACATTTCTTGTTGCTAGGATAAAATGCCTGGCACCCAAAGTTAAAGGAGGAAAGGCTTATTTAGCTTGCAGTTTATAGAGGTTTTATTCCAGAAGAGAAACAGCTCATTATGGGCAGAAGGTAGCAAAGCAAGCAAGGGATTATCACAAGTCTTTCTACCCTTTATATCTTATCCAGGCTATTCAGGGTGGGTAGCACTCGCACCCTTGATCCTAGCACCTCTAAGCCTAGCGTTACTCCATGAATCAATCCCAGTAGCACACACTTTAGATCCAGCCACTTGTGAAAATCCTCCTCTATGACTGCAGGAGACTTTGGCAAGATATCTGTAAACACTACTCAATAATTTCTAGTACATTTCAGGATATCTCAGGGGGTGAAAAGCCTAATGTATTAATATAAGAAAAATGTAAGGGAAGATTAGGTTGAGGGTAGTAATGGATGGAATTGTAGTCATTAATTTAAAATGATGTGCATTAAGTTGCACTTAGAAGCAAGAATCTCTAGGGTATTGTGGCAGAGTCTGAGGGCTGTAGATAACAATTGATATATATATATATATATATATATATATATATATATATATATATATTTCAAAAAGCCAAAAGAAAGGATTTTGAAAGTTTTCTCCCAAAAAAACTAATAAATGTTTGAGAATATAAAAATGCTTGCTCTTATTTCAACAGCAAACAGGGTATATATGTATTGAATATACATAGTACCCATTAACATATACAACTTTTTATGTTTTTATGCATTAGTTACAAATAAAATAAACTAAAATGGTTTAGAATAGAATTCAATATTATTTGCTTTATGTAAAATGAGAAAATAAGGAATGATTCCTCTATTAATTCATTCAATCTTCTAACATTTTGCATGTACAATACTCCATACTATGATGAAGAGTAAAAGTAGCTAATTAAAACTAGAAAAACAGTAGCCAGGTGAACAAACTAGATTTACTGATTTAGAAGATTCTAATATCATATTATTCCAGCATATCACTTATGTTGAGGCATTCTGTAATGTTCTGCATTAAGGAATATTACTGGGTTTTAATTCAATTTGGATTTAAATATCAGCTTTCAAACACCTATAAAAATCATATGTTTTTAAGTTATTTTAAAAATCATGAGAAGCAAAACAGTCATGTTGCTTCAACAATGTTGTAAGTAGAATTGGTGATTAGTTGTATTCTTTATGTGGTAAAGTGTGTCTCATAAAATAAGTCTAACATACTGTAAAATTTTAATTTCAAAAATATTCATAGTTGTTATGTATTTTAAGCAGGAAATTCTTTCTTTTTATCCCTAAAGAATAAATCCAGAACAAACATATATGAATAATTCAATAGCATAGCAATTAAAAATACAAATTAAAATAGCACTGAAATACCTTTTTACCTTCAATTTGACAACTAACATTTACAGTAATGCCTATTGTTGGTGCAACTTCTTTTTTTATGAGCAGAATATATTTATTGAGAGAAAGAAAGCTCCTGTCCAAGAGAGGGACAGGAGGGGGGCTCGAGCGGGTAGTTCCCCCATGGTGCAACTTCTTGAAACTAGGCAACTTTTAAAAAATCAGTAAGAATATAAATTAATACAGTCTTCCTGGAGAATATTTTAATATATCAATGGCTTTGAAACTATTTTTTCTTTCTGATTGATCACTCCTACTCTTAGGAATGATAGCTAAACCAAAAGATAAGTATCTGTAGATATTGATCACAGCATTTACAATAGCCAAGAATTATAATAGTCTTAATATTGTTCAATGTCTATTGTATTCATGCATGAAACAGTACTCATGATACTACACTATTAAGTGAGAAATACCAAAAAATATAGATGTATTTAATGTATATATGTATTGTTTTGTTTGGGCTGTTGTAACAGAATACCACAGACTGAATGGCTTAAACAACAGCTTTTTTACTTGTCACAGTTCTCAAAGCTGAGAAGAGAAGTCCAAGATGGAAATGTCATTTGTGTTGGTTCCTGCTGAAGCCCTTTCCTTGCTCGCAGGTGGCTGCCCTTCCCTGTGTCCTCACCAGAATGTGGGAAGGATAGAAGCAAGATGTTCGCTGATGTCTCTTCTCCTAAAGACATCAATCCTATCACACCATCACCTGTTAAAACTTCACTTAAGGTTAATCACCTCCTAAACAGCGTGTCTCCAACCACACTCACCTTGGGGGCTAGGGATTGCAAGTACTGTGAAAAATACAGTGTGTTCCATCTACGTGAAAATTGGCCAGAAAGATATATTGTACATCAAAATATTAGTGATGGCAAATGTTTAAGTAGCAACCATACATATTCCTTACACTTTCCTTCCTTTATATGAAACTGGATCTAAAAATACAACGGAAGTTTAAATTTTAAAAATTACAATAAAACACACATTGTCATTCATCCCCTTTCCCAACACTTACCCCAAGACTGTTGCTACTTTCTGAAGCATTTCTGGAAATCCTGCTTCATGAGTGTTATGTATTGAGATATCTCTCCAAAGCCTCCTATGGTCATAGGTGGGGCTTTTTCAGAGGTGATTGCTGGAGTGTGCGATGCTGGGCTTAGGGTGTGTGATCCCTGAATCAGTCCACTCTTTGTTTGGCATAGTTTTGGATAGGAATAAGGGTTTCCCAACCTGGGTGTGAGTAACCCGTCCTAAGGGTAGCCTGGATAAAACATGAGGAATAGAAAGAGGGCCAGGGCCAGGGAGATAGCTCAGTAGAATAAGCACTTGCCTGGCAAGCGCAAGGGCCTGGGTTCAACCCCCAGTTCCGCCAAAAAAGAAAAAAAAGAAAGAAAAGATAGAAGGCCAGAGAGCTCGCCCACTGTTTGCTGCCTGCTGTTGTCTGCCTACTTGCCTGCTCTGCAATGCACCTGCCTTGCACCCATGCCATCCTGCCTTGGAGCCAACCAACTATGAACTGAAACCTCGACAAACTGTCAGCTACAATGAACTTTCCTCCTCTAACTGTAGGTGCTGGACATTTTGTCCTAGCATTGAGAAAAGTAATTAAGACAGTGGACATCTTTGTCTGTCTGGTTGCTTCAGCATCCTTAATTGATTCAAAATCTTTAGCTTTCATTATCATTTTGATTTTGAGGAATACCCAGCAGCCACATGGTAATAGATCTGGTGAGTAAGGTGGATGAACACACACTGTAATGTTCTTACAAGCTCCTCTCTCTGTTGGATGGCACTTGCAACAGCATTCATAGTATTTTTAAAAATTTATTTATTTATTTATTTATTTACTTATTTATTTATTTGGTACAGGGTCTCGCTATGCAGCTCAGACTCATAGTGATTCTCCTGTCTCAGCCTCCCAGCACTGGGATTACAGGCGTGCACCACTATGTCCAGTTTTGGCGGGGGGACAGTGCACCTGGAGTTCTGGTGTGGCAGGCAGTACCAGGGATCAATCCCAGGTCCTTGGCCTTGCCAGGCAGGCACTTAGACTGCTGAGCTATCTCCCCAGTCCTGAATTTTTGATTATGCATTTTAAAGACACTCTTGAAAGAAATCCTCCAGAACTACTTTAAAAAAAAGCAAGGATGATAGCATAAGTATGTTTGGAACAAGGAAAAGTATTTTGATGAGGATCAATGTCGGTGTGACTCTTAGTGTAATAATTTTTAAAATTGAATCCATCAGAGTGCTTTTGATCATAATGCATGTATTGATATTTAAAAATTTTCTATTAAGAATGTGATTATTTTTGGATCATAAAGCGGCTATTATACACCAATGGCCTTTGTATCTGTGGGTTCCACATCCATGGATTCAACAAATTGCCTATTGAAAATACTCAGAAAAAATTGCACCCATATTAACCTTCTTCCATGGCATCATTCCCTAAACACCTATGTACTGTAGCATTTATACTGTATTAGGTACTGCAAACAATCTGGACATGACTAAACCATAGAAAAAAAGTGAGTAGTTTATATGTAAATACTATCACATTTTATATATGAGACTTGGGGCTCCACAGAGTGTGGTATTCTGGGAAGTTCTAGGGACACTCCCTCAGATAGCGAGGTATGACTGTAATTTTAATGTCAGCCCCACAGCACCGATCTTCACTAAGCAGACTGCTGAGCAGGATGGCCCTGCAAGGAGGGCTCTGGAACCACTTTTGACAATGTATGCACACCACAGTAGGAAACACAGACACTTGCTGAACTTCCAGATGAAGCCAAATGAGATGACACAAAGATAAAGCTTTCATAGGGTTTAAAGAAAGAGCTACTTTTCCAGAAGAGCCTTCTTCAAATGGGGTCTCTGGAGAATATGAAAGCCAAATAAGAATAACTGGCACTTGAGGGGCACTTTTAACTTTTCCAAAGCTTTTCCCATTTATTAATTCTTTTAATCTTTATAACAACTGTGCAGGCAGGGTGGCCATTAGTATTCCTATTTTAACAGTGAACACTTAAAGGTAGAGAGCAATTAATGGACAAATCCCAATCATACAATTATCATAGTGGATCCAGGTCTCCTGACGCTCCATCTAACACTCCCACCCCCTCATCTATCCTCACTTGGAAATATTTTCCATAGCACAGCATTGGGGAAACTCTAGGATGCTTTTCACTCTTACTAAAAGAAAAATATCCCTTAGTTTCCTTGAAAAGGATGAAGCTGGGTAGGGCTGGAAAAGATAATTCAAAAGACAAGCTACAGCCTAGATATCAGACTGAAGGCTTTATAGCTAGAGCATTATTTCTAGGCATAAGAAGGTGTGACTTTTTCAGTGATTGTACACCATTGTTCATTTACCTTGACACTCAAATAGGTAACAACTCTTGAAACTCCGTGTAGAAAATACCACTACAGGGAAGTGCATGGGGCAGCATGTGTTTAATCTGGGCTGAGCGACTTAGTTGTGTAATACATCTGTGGCTCTAACCTCTATCTTAATTAGAGGTTCTTATTTAAGGACATTATTTTATATACTAGATGACTTCACAGTTCTACCCAAATGAACTATAAGAATATAATTTAAATAATTTGTGTTTTAAACACTCAGATATGGCAGTTTGGGAGATAGTTTACAACTCTATTTTTAATGAACTGATTTAACTATAGATATTATAACTGCAAATAAAACACATTTACAAAAAGCTGTTGTCTTTAGAATTGTAAATCTGGCAAGGTTTTTAGCAGTAGAATTGTAGATAAATAAAAAGTTGCATCTTTTTAAACTGTGGGTGCTAATTGGGCTTTTCTTATCATCATGAAGGGTAAAAACAGATGTTGATCTGAAACAATGCCTTATCATGCACGGTGGCCCTAAGAGATGGCATTTTCTTTGTTCTGATTCATTATTGACCCTATTTACCTGCTGGTCACATACTTATTTTGACTTGGAAATACCAACCAATGATAATTCAAGAGATAGCTATTACTAGAGAGGAAGTATCCAACAAGAATGTCACAAACATATTTGCCAGTGGACTCTAGCCCCTCAAGGTGAGATAAACTAATCGTTTCACCTTGACATGCTAAATTAAGTAGTGTGAAGAAATCAGAAGACAATGGTGAATAAAATGAGCTGAATGAATAACTTGCAATATCCTTGCATAAATAAATTTCTTGTGATGATTAAAGCTTAGTGAATAAGTTCAGCAATGGGAGGAGGAGAGGCAATTATTCCACATAACAGGAAAAAGCATCTATAATTATTTCATGATAACTATTTAGAGTCAAACAGAAGTTGTCATGGGGTGATGGTTGAATATTCATCCAGTGAGCTAGGAAAGGCAGAATTTGTTCTCTTACTGTCCTGTAATGTTGGGTTCAAACCCATCTCTTTCACAATGAAAAATAAATATAAGCACAGTCATTAAGGAAAATTCAAATATTAAAAAAGTGAATGCAAACATTGCAGCCTGAGAGGTACAAAACAATTATTGGGAATGAGTGTGAAAATAAGCCTGTTTTCCTCTTACCTGATGATCTCTCTTTTTCTCCCCCACTTAGTTCTTTTCACTTTGAGTACTTTATACATGCCAGGTCCTGTAGGAATTGGTGTTGCAGATGGCACTGAAATGATGTTTTATTAAGTAGGTTTTTCTATTTTCATTTTTATTAGTATATATTTGGAGTACATAATGGTTACATTCATCATAGGAATTTGCTGGGAAAAGGAATGTATGTAAAATATATATATTCTTTTTTATTTCTTTCTTCTCTGCCCTCCCCACTCTTCTTCTTGTAGCATAATTAGTCCAATTGAAAGACATCAGATTGGATATTAAAAAGCAATCTTAATCCTGCTAATACTAGTTAAATAGAAAAACACATCTTACTAGGTAAATGTTGGTGGATAAGAACTCTTTCTAGCCACTTCCTCAAATGCATATGTGCATAAGTGTGCATGTTCATGCATGTCATATACTTGTGTATGTGTACATACATGCTATAATACAACATATGTTTGGCTTTGTTCTTGTCATGATGTAATGAACCTCCTTGAAATTTCCTGATAATGGTATTTTTGTTATTCATAATAAGCCCCTTCAATAACTCCTAAGTTTGTGCTAATGACAGAGTGGAGCCACCCTATAAAGTCTGGGTGGGACCAGCAGCCAGAAAGACCAAGTCACCAGAGGAGCAGAGTTGAACCTTTCTGCCCCACCCATCAACCCCTGGGAAGGGCATGGGTGGTGCTGCACATCAAGTTCTATAAAAGTCTTAAACCATGAGTTTTGGTGAGCTTCTAGGCTGCTCAGCATGTGAAGTGTTGGGAGAGTACATGCAGAGAGGCCAGGGGGCTCTGCCTGCCCCCCAGTGCTCCACCATCTATCTTGTCTTCTGGTGTTTGTCTATATCCTTTATAATGGACTGATAAACCCAAGGAAGTATTTTCTGAATTCTGGGAGTAAGTAAATGGAGTCCCACCTTTGTGGGCACACTGGCCTATAGCCAACTGATAAAAAGTGTATATGGCTCAGACTTTTGGAATGATTTGTAGTAAGGGCAGTCTTAAAAGACTGAGTCCTTATCCTGTGATTCTGATACTACTTTCAGATAGATAACATCAGAATTGACTTGAATTAGAGCATAAATGACTGAGGACTGCTGAAAAAAATCTACCAAGGACTTGTTTGGTGTAGAGGAAGTCCCACTCACCTCTGGGGTCACAGAAGCATGGGACCCTGGAAATGAAAGAGTTGTGGCTTCCTGCTGGAGTGTGCAAAGGTGCACATATGTGTGTTCACCTGTGTGTGTCTCAATAGATCTATAGTCAATATACATGGCCTATGTCCAAGATTTTGCTTTTATAGTACTATTCATTCTATGTTCAAAGCTCATAATGTATTACAGTTGTGGTTTAATAGTGGAACCTCCCACAAATTTCTTTCGGACATACATTGTTTCCCTTTGTGGGTTCTACCATATTGCTTTACATAAAGCCAATTCTTTGGTTGTCACTTTTCTTCTAGAATCTAATTTTGAATTTTAATTTAATTAAAATTTTTGTATCCTGAATTTAACTCTTGGTTTCTTTTCTTAAAACAATAACTTCAAGATAATGCTTCATCAAACCTAGTGTAGGGCACATGTATGTAAGGCACACATATGTGGACAGTTTTTGCTTTACTTAGCTCTAAAGGAATAGCCAACCCTCACTGTTACAGAGATGTTTCTCCTTGAATATTGAGCAAAGTAGGGTCAAGTGCCCAACCCATTAACCCATGGCTGCTATGGACGAGAGGGTGAACCGGACGGATGTCCTGCTTAGCACCATGTAGTGAGAAGCATGAAAATGTGTTAAGCCTGGAGGACAGGCAGTGGACCTGCGTGTACATAGTGAAGGAAGTCTTCCTGGAGGAGGTGCTGTCTAAATGAGGAAGATGAGCAGAAGTCAGCCAGGCACAAAGGCAGAGGTAGAGGAAGCTCATGTCATGTGGAGAGTTCAGAAAGGGCTGAGTGCCGAGAGCATGTGGGGAAAGTCACACATTCAAGGAGCTGTTTGTAGTTTGTAAGTAATACATTAGTTCCCTCAGGCCTCAGACTGGGTGGCCTAAGCAAGAGAAAAGTTCTCTTACTGTTCTGGAGGCTGAAATTCCCAGATCAAGGCCCACATAAGTAGTTCTAGTTTCCATTAAGGTCTCTCTTCTAGACTTGAAGGAGCTGTTCTCCCCGTACCACTTCACGTTGGTCTTCTCTCTATACATGTGCATTCCTGGGTCTCTTTTTGTGCACAAGTTTTCTCTGTCTATAAAGATGTAGTCAGGCTAATACAGGATGCAAGTAGTAATCTATACTGGTAACAGAAATTAAAGAGCAAAACAACACAACTGTGACTGGAGGCATATTCATTGAAGGTTGGGCTTCAAGTAAAAGAGGAATTGCTCAGGCATACTGTTCCCCTAGGGACAAATAGCAGTGATTGATATTCTAAGTAGGCATCTGTAGGACCAAATCTCCTTAACCCACCCCTTCCAGGAAAGTTCTTGTCTATCCCATGTGCCCTTGCTATGGGACTTCTTTCCCCATTTGATCTCTTTTTAATTGATATTACCCAAGCATCTATACCTGTTTTGTAACTATTAGTTGACCATCTTTTTGTCCTCCCTCACACCCATTCTATGTTTTGCCATTGGATCAATGTTACCTATACACTATACTTGTAATCTTATTGATTGTTTAGAGTTCTGTTTCACCTTAACCCCGCCTCACCTCACAGCTTTGCTCAATAAAACACTGTTGAGAAGCAGGGTTGGTAGGCAACCCACTTTTTGGTTCTCCTTTAGTCCCTCTTAGACAGAAGCTTTCTTTCTCTCAATAAATTCTTCCTTCTCTTTAAAAAAAAAAGACTGAAAAACAGCATAAATTCATAAGCAAAAGCTAAAAGCTTAGGAAGTAAAGAGATGTGGGGAAAGGACTTTAGCTTGAGAAGCTAAAGAGGACACAATCCTGAAAAGAACACCTAGTTCTGTTCACAATAGAATGGGGTTGACTTTTATGGTACCACTAGGATCATCTTTCTATTGGGTCATGAATAGGACTTTAAAAATTTTCTTCATCATCTTTTAGGATTTGCTTTGGCATAAAATATAGGTCAGCTCTGTTTCCATCCTTGGCAGTCCCTTTTTCCATGACAGTGAACCTGGCCTTTGCAATAAGAGTGGGGAGACAGGGGATAGCGAATTCTGTATAGTGTTAGCAAGAAAAGAAGGAAACTAGAGAGTGTTTCACCTTTCGTGTGTTACATACCAAAGTTAGGACCCAAGATGCCTGTGGCTTCCTGTCCCAGTGGGGTGAGTCCCTGTTCTATTTCAAGATTAAGTAAGGATTTATCCAAACAGCATCATCCTAACCTCATCTCCCCTTTCATGGCTCTCTCTCCACTGCCACATTCTGAAGTACTCGAAGTTCAGCATATATGTTTAGAAGGGAGTGACACAATTCAGCCCACAACAGAGCTTATAGTAAAACTCATTATCAGAACATTGAATAAGAACAAAATACTGACCTAACTATAGCAGAACATGATACCAAATACATCAGTACTCTGAGACAGCTGTAGAGACATTAACTTTTTAAAAAGAAATAACACATAGGGCTGACTTCTCTCTCCTTCAAATGGCACTGAAATCAATAATTTGACCACATAAGTTGAAGATTTTGTCTTAATATCTTAGCAACTTGATAGTGGAAATCTCGGGAACATTTAAAATGTTTCTTCCTTTTATTTATTTATTAGATACAGGGTCTTGCTTGCAGCTTGGACTTATAGTGAGCCTCCTATCTCAGCCTCCCCAGCACCCTTGGGATTACAGGTGTGCACCATCATGCCCAGTTTCAGTGGTCTGTACAGCATGCCCAGGGTTCTGGAATCGGCAGGGCATGCGGTGCCAGGGATGGAACCCAGGTCCTTGCATTTGCTAGGTAGGCACTTTGATAGCCAAGGTATTTCACGACACTGGAATATTTTTTAAAGCAAAATCCCTGCCATTTAAAGCACAAAACTTTTCAAGTCTCTAGTGGAAGAACTGATCGTGTGTCTATGTCATTCTTGTTCAAGCATCTAGAGTGACATCACCACTGAAAGACCTGTTGACCAAGAGTCATTTTTGTCGGTTGGTGACAGTGTGTCATTTTCATTCACATGAAAGTTCATACATGTACAGGGCAGGCGTGTCTGTAAATTTATAATGAAAAGAATATTCACAAAAGTTTTGTGCCTTTGAGGCATACAGCATGACAGTATAACGAGGAGAAAAACCTCTGCGTAAGCTGTCAAGAGACCTGGATTCAAGCACCAGTTCTGCGGCTTACTGTGATCCTGATGTCGCTCGAGGCACTAACATTGTATAATTCTATATTTCCGGTATATTAAATCATGTCTGAGAGGGATCACAGTTAAAGAGTTAAGGCTGCACTTATTCTTTGTCAACATTTCCAATCATAAAAGATGAGCCCGTGTCAGAAAGCTGTCCTCACATGCCCCCAGCCCTGAGACCGTGAGCATGGCACTATTAATGGTAAGACTCCTGCTTTTTCTTTTCTGGGCCTCTAGGCACTATGCTGTGAAATCATGCAAAACTTGGAAAGCTCTTGCCTGCATGATTTATGGCTCTAGCCATTTCTTTATTCCCCTACTTTCATAAGCACCAAATTTTGTTAAAAAACTTGTGGAAAAATCTGCCAATCCGGGGCTATTTTGGGGTTTCTTCATCATCTCTTGACCTTTGATTTGACAAGCCAAATAACAAAATGAAAAATAGGCTCTGTAGTTTTGACCATGATTACCTACCGGCCCCAGCAGCATCTTGAAGGGAAGACAAAAAGCCACACCATTCTGAGCAAAAGCGCCTGAGCTACCCACAAGGAGCAATTTGAGAATTTGGACACAATATCCCAATAAAGCAAATTATTTTAAGTACAACAAATTATGTTCCTAATTTACATCTATCTTGTGAGATAGAAATGAAGCTTAAGAAATTGTATGCCATTTTAACTGGCCGTCTGTATCTGGCATATTTTAAAGAGTAATTTTAATGTCCTTAACTTCTATGACAGTGTGACGATAGGGTTTACATGATCTAGTTGACATTATTAATATCCTTAAGGTAATCTGGAAAGTTCACAGTTTAAGATTTTGTCTATGAATGATCATGGCTTTCCTGTATCATCTTGTAATTCTGAACATCAAGGTATTTCAGTATTGTTGATGGTTCTTCATTCTTGCTATATATAACAAGTCTAAATTTGAAAATGAAAGCAAAGTAATGAGGAAATTTGAAAACCACAGAAATATATTCCACTCATTCCCTTTCTGGATCTTTCCTTGCAGGTAAAGAAGAAGGTGCAACTTTCAAGTTAATCTATTTAAATGAAACCACAGCCTTCTCAGATTTGAGGGAAAATATTTTCAGGCATTTACGTGCATAAACAATTGCTCCATGAAAGCTAAACTTAGTCATACAATCTACCTAAATCTTTAGAACATGCGCATATATTAAACCATTTCAAAATTAATAAAACTCTCTAAATTATGCATGGCACAAAGGGTGAAGAAAGTTGATAACAGGAACTGCTGCCTGCTTGGTGCTATGAATCTGGTAATTCACTGAGAGAAACCCTATGGCTATGCACTAGAAAAGATCATAATAAGGTATAATTGTTGCTTGCTCATTTATTTGAACTCCAAAACTATATCAAATAACACTTAATTATACACATAGAACACCACTATAGCAATGAACTCACACTTAAATAGATCAGTATAAGTGAGGACATTTAATATCATTTGGCTCCAATAGGTGCAAAAAAGATACAAAGTAGCAGCTGCTAATTAATTTGGAGTTCTAGGTCTGCAACCTCCAAAGAAAATCGAAAGAATATTTCCCTGAGTTTGAATATGTAAAGTTTTAACTGCTCCATCTGGTCCCTGCCCTCTGATTACCCAGAATGTTGGCTGGCAGTTTGAGGGACGCATTTGATAGCCAGCCAAGTTTAAAGGTCTATTGGAGGTAAAACAATGCCCACCCTTTAACAAGAGCACCATTGTTCTTTAACAATGAAGCTCTCTGGCTTATTTGAATGTCAACAATTCAGAAAAAGTTGATGTTTGGAGCCATCAAATAAAATGTTTTTGTGAAACAGTTTATTATTTCAGTGGTAATTATTTGAATCATTCATGGTAAAGGATGTTTGCTAATGAGAGCTTGGCTGCTGGAAATTCCAGAGAGACTGAATGCTCTTTGTGCTGACAAAAAGACCCAAATCACTGGAGAGCAACTGACTGGACAAATCATTCATCTATGCAAATGCCAGCCGAAATGGTCAGATGCATTTATTACCCTCCTCATTATAGTAAACAAGGCAGGAATCGTGACTGGCAGTTATCAACTTGCCCTGAAGTATGATTTGTTCTCCTACCACTATTTAAATGAGAGGAAAAAAGGCATGCCACCAGGGACTTTGTTGGTTTATAAAAGAGTAAATGTCACATAGCCCAGTGCTTAAAGACTTTTGATTGACAAATGTTTTATTTGACATATCAAACAATGATGGTTTTCATATCAAATAGTCCATATTTGTTAGCAAAAATCTTAACCCCTTGAAGTTTGGCCAACGCTTTTAGCTCACTTCTGCCAATGCTTAGAAACTAGCACACAGATGGCAAGCTACATTAAAGGCAATACCAAATATCTCTACACATAATGTGCAAAGACCTAAAAATACTCTGCATTGGGTGACAGAAATGACACAGTGTTTTATCACAACACATATAGTGTAAAATGTTCTTCTGAACTGATAATGCAAATAAAGTGATGTTGACCTACTTGCACTTACTAAGTATTCTGCTGCTGTTTAGTGCAAGTTAAGCTAAACATTAAAGAATTTATACAGCATATGTTGCAGTGAAATCTAAATTGTCTGGTGTAACTCTTCCTAAATGTCACAACAGTGTCACAACACGCTCAGGGTTTCAGGGCTTACAGTTAAAGCCACAGTACCCTTACATAACCCCTGTTCTCATGCACTCAAAACTTTTCTCTTTTTATGTCCTATAACTTAAGTCTTGCATGCGTAATTTCAGTTCATTTAATATTTGCAAGTGCACCAGGCTTGGGATGTGGCTCAAGAGGCCAGCACTGGCCTCACCTATGTGAGGCATTGGTTTTATAGAAAGCACCACAGAGAAGCAAATAATAAAATTTGCAAGTACATCTCACAACACAGAAGTACACCAGGCAGATAATGAGCTTATAGAATTTATAATCAAGGTTGTGACTTGATAAATATCATGTGACAACTTGCTTTTGAGATACTTAGGTTAATATGCTCTTGAACACCTTTCTCTTCCCTTGTAGTTGTATTTTAGGTTATCTCTGCTACCAGAGTTTAGTTTCTTTTCTTCCAAACTGGGATGGGGGTATTTACTTGGAAAAGCTAGAAGTAGCCGCAATTACTATAAGAGCTTTTAGATAAACCCAGTCAGTACTATTTGTTTTCCTACTTTAAGATAGAATGAAAAATTTTAACAGAAACCAAGGGTTTTTTCATTCCACTCTGTTTAACTCAGTTAAAGTGACACATTTTTAGGTTTGGATGTTGTTATTAAATATACAAAAATAAATCTAAAAAAATAAATAAATAAATAAATACAAAAAAACCAAAAATAAATCTAGTCATTTTCATCATACAGTTTGAAAATTTGAAATGCATTTTATCAGAAGGAATAATAGCATCTTTCCTTTAAATGTATGATTATAAAAGCTTGGTGGTTCTCAAGTAAAATATAATCTTGGATCTAAACTTTCTCTATTGAAACATTTCCACTTTTATGATAACTTGCAGTCACAGAAAAGTATGTGACTATTATATTTTTTGTAGAAAACACTTATTTCCAGGGCTGCAGTGTCTTTGCATGTAGTCATGTGTTTGGGAATGCTTGGTCTTTATCTCCCCCAACACTCTGTGGCTTCTCTGATTGATGCATTTGGACAAACACCAAACCCCTTTCCCAGACTGCTTGACTTTCACTTTGGGGTGCATCTGCTGGAGAAAATATAAGCTCTGATCTGCCCCTGGGGTGGAAATGTTGGGTCTCCAGCTCCTCCTCAGACTGGCTAACTCTGAGGTCTGACTCTGAGTGTTGCACTAGAAAGGTCATTTTTCCCATGCCTAATTGGCACAGTCTTCAGTAATTCCATCAAAAATTTCATCACCATCTCTTTGATTTCTCTAACTTTCAGTAAATTCAGAACTGGATGAGAAGGAAAAATGTATTAATAAGCAATGAAATTGGTTTCTGTGATGAAATTTTGAGACCAAATTTCTTCTGTATAAGGTTAGATACAAATGTATTCATGAAGTTCAACTGGTTCTGGTAAGTTCAGAAATTTGGAGGTTAAATAAGAGTTGCGACCATCAGAAGTTGTCATAAACAATCAGCTCACTGGGCAGTTGTTTGACAGGGATTCATGAGAGAAAATGCATCCTACAAAAGGTCTTCCAGAGGCAGCAGTATGAGAATGCCACCCAAAAGTGGATAAAGGCAATAGGCAAAGGGAAATTGGAAATAGCATTCAAGTGTTTAGGTGATGTTACTCAGCAGCAAGGTGGAAGTTTCTGGGTCAGAGAACTTTGAAAGACAACAGTGTTTTGGAGTCTTGTAGCTACAAGCTTTGTCTTATCTATGACAGCAGATGTTGGGTGCAGTTTTATGAGGTATGTAAAGTAGGCAGGCTGCAAATTGAAAATATGTTCATTTTGACTACATTTAAAGCACTTAGTCTTGTGGGAATTGAGAGTTTGGCATGGATGGCGTAGCTGCTAAGAAGTAAATAACATGGGGGGCATTTTAGGCTAATACACATGAACTGTCTGCCTCATTTTTATAATGCTGGATCAGTCAATTTTCATTTCTTTTAAAAGTTAAAAGTGGTGTGTGTGTGTGTGTGTGTGTGTGTGTTTGTGTGCCTTTTGGACTAAGGCAGTATTCTGAAGCTCACTGAATTTTTTTCTAGGATGGATGTTTTGGTTTAGCCAGGAGAGCGTATGAAAGGCCCGAAGTGAAAGCAATTTTCTGATCAAATGAAAACCGGAAGTCCCAAAGTCATACTGAAGAGATGGCTGCCTGTTTCATTTCCTGTATTGGCTGGGAAGCATATTTCTTACAGAAAGCTTCTTTAAGACATTCCCCTGCACAGCAATGACATTTGGTATAGCTTTAGCCACCAACTTTGCAGTTTTTTGACAGTGAAATTTCATGTGTAAGTTTGTCTAATCAGATCTGGGATAGACCAGTGTTTCTAATGTTGTGTGGAACTCAACCATGCCCTTTGTTGTGTGGGAATAGGGGCTCCTTGAAGGAAGAGCACAATTTGTCACAGGGCTTCTGCTGAATGAATTTTTTCCTCACGTGTGCTGATTTCTGTCTTGTATTGTCTTTGTGTTTTGACAGGCATCTCAGTTACTTTTTTCATTGCTGAGCCAAAATATCCAACACCCAAAGCTAAAGGAGGAGAAGTTTATTTCAGCTCATAGTTTGTAGAGGTTTCAGCCCATAGTTCGCTGGCTCAGATGCAGTGCAGTGTGGCAGAAGGGCATTGTGGAAGAGAAACAGACCATGGTGTGGCAAGTAGAAGGCAATGAGCTACCAGCAACAATCAGTAGCAGCAAGCCTGCCCCCAGCCGCATATTCCATTCAGGCTGTGAGCCTATTGATTGATGTCACCCACACTCAGGCTGGGGCTTCCAGTTGTCCTCACCCTTAGTCCTAGCGTCACACTTTTAATCCATATCAAATGGATTCAAACACCGTAATCCAGCTACCTTTGAAAGTTCCCACTATGACCACAAGAGGCTTTGGAGGGACACCTAGATACGAGTCATGACTCCATGCTAACTATACAATTAGGAAAAGGTTATAAAGGTATAAATAGGATATGCTAAATTCAAAGGTTGTTATCAGCTGTTCTCTGGATTATCTCTCTTTATTGCTGATCTGTTTGGTCTCCATTGATTTTATTCTCAGTCATATGTGTCCCTTGTGGTTGTGAGAAGGTTGCTCACTGCTCTTGGGGGTGTAAGCCTTTGCTTATCTCCAACAGGAAAATATGAGACCATTTGTTTCAGCTAAAGGTCCTGCAATTTGCTTCAGTTGGACCAGCTGAGGTCATAATCCCAGTTGATTCAATTATTTTGGCCGTGAAAAGTGAGCTTAGACTGGCGTAGACCTTAGTTCATGTCCTAGGCTTAGGAGAGAGCCTGAGACCTCATCCCTGACAATGAGAACTGAGGATGGACAATGTGCATCATGAATTGAGATTTATCCAGGCAGAAAATTAATGGTCCACCCTATCTTGTGGGATACTTTCATGTGAAGTGACCAAGAAAACAGTTATTAAAGTCACAACATTGATAGTATCCTATACACTGAAATCACCTTTTCTGTATGGATGATAATGATCACAGGCATGAAGAATTTTACAAGCCATTTAATTTTCCAGAAATTTCATATTGTTTTAGTGAATCCAATTGCAATTTATTTTTTAATATTTTTCTATAAGACTTTCAATAACGTGAGCATAAACTGCATGTGGTGGGTTTATAGTCCAAGAGGCTGAGGCAGGAAGATCACTTGAATGCACACATTGAGCTCAACCAGGACAACATAGTGAGAGACTCCCTGTTTCTGGGGGAAAGAAAAGAAATATGAACACAGATCCATACATTCAGGATCCCTGTTTGAGAGAACAACTGGTAAGAAATGATAATGACAATGTGAATGAGTTCTTTAGAACCCAGCAATGACTTCTATGACCCCCACATATATCACCCAAAGATTCACGATGGAAATTTTAGGTTATTATTAAACTAAAAGTTTGACAAGAAAATGAAACTCAAATTATTAATACATCCACTTTAAGGAGGTCAATGTTTAGAAGACATGATGCACATCATCTAAATAATTTTGGAACTAAATTAAAACAATTCAAAAAATACTTAAAAACAACAATTCATTGAATCCCATGGAATGGTCTACAATTTATAGTTAATTTTTAAATTGGTGATTGATTAAATCTATACATGGATAAGGGGCAAGCAGCATATAAAAACAGAGCGCTCACTCACAATATGCAGAAGCTAACCTAGAAAATATATCTATTATCTGTAGTAGTTATCCCAGGAATCCAGCCTACTAGAAACATAAAGGAAGTTAGAGGACTACTGCTAGTTATCTGATCTAGGCAGCTAAACAGCAGCCTTTGTAAGTACTGACCCCAGCTGACCACAATATGATGAATAACTGACAGGTTCCTAGTTTTTTTCCTGCTCACAGTTTAGAACCAATCAAGGCAAACCAAGCATGCACTTTCACCAGCACATAGGATGCCTCACCGGAGTAGCCCACCTGCACCTTTCCTTTGCCAAAGGCTTCTCTCAAGACCCATCTCCTTTAATCTTACTCTCCCCCTTGCATGTCTTTTGTGGTTGCAAGGCCACTGCCAGCTGCCCTTGGGGCTTCAGTCTTTGCTTACATCCAACAGGAAAGCTACCAGTTTTTCTACTATAAAGCTTTTCCATTTCTCTGCCCACTTCTGAATCCTTGCCAAAATGCAAGGATGTGAGAATGGCTGACTCCCTGGCTGTGTTGCAGCAATCTCTGAATAGTTTTACTTTCATTTAAATGATCTTCACTTATTTTCATAGTAGTTCCTTGAGAAGCCACCTAATGCATATATCCTATAATCTTTTCTATGAATGCAAAGACATAGGTAATTCTGTAACTATGATAATACCTCTCAGTTATATAGTAGCTGGTGAAATAAAATTTGTTTTCCAGGGTTGAGGATGGAATCCAGGGCCTTGCACATGCTAGTCATTAAACTATATTTCCAGCACAGATATCTAAAAAATAATGAAACAATTCTTTCAGAGTTCTCATATTGTCTGTATCTCATAAATGAAACAACCTAAAACAGTTAAATTGAGTAACTTATAATGGACGAAAAACAGAGTTAGAATTCAAACTTGACATTCTTGTTTCACAACTCATCTTTAAATGAACATATAATAAAAACCATGACAAAAATATGGCTATAGTGTGATATTTTCAAGTCAAAGTCTTAGAAGAGACAAGATCAAAGTTTACAAACTAAAGTATGTGTATTATTGGTGCTGTAGTATTTGAGAAGAAATATAAGGATGCATGAAAAGGCTATTTTATTTGGCTGATATATTTCTTAGTTGCTATGCTCTTTAGATGGGTAAAAGATGGGCAAGAGGAATAATTGTGTAGTTAAGCAAAAATCAAAAGCCTAATTCCTGTCTCAGGACTAACCAGATCCACCTGAGTAGCTATAATCAATTTACTTTACCTCTGAACCTCAATTTCTTCATCTTTTAAAGTGAGATTTGTAACTTCTATCTGTCAGTGTATGAATTAAAGGAAATATGTGTGAGTGTGCTCTGTGACTGGCATCTGATACACATCTGTTCCATCTTTTCCTCTCCATTCAGGCTGCTGTCCCTACCAAAATCATAGCTGTGCGCTGGTGGCACAGTGTCAGCATTATTGATTTGATAGTAGTTTCTTCCCTAAAATGACTTTCTCTGTAAATGTTAGTAAGAGATGAAGTAAGAGATGTTGTCTTAGACTTCAGGAAGCATGAACTCTAAGAGAAAAGAGTAATACATGATGTGAGAAAGGAATAACCCAAGACTACAAATCTTGAAAAAATGTTAGGTTCTGAAGGAATGAGTAAAATGGGGGAAAACATCATCAAGAATAGGTGAGCCTTAAGATAAAGCTCATCAGGGTAGAAACTCAGAAAATACAAACCAAAATGCAAGAGGAATGTGAAAGGCAAAGAAGTAGAAACAGGTATGGCTGCCTTGGAGGGATAGATAAAATAAGCTTTCCTAGGAGAAAATTCTATGGAGGATGAGAAAAAGTAGACTGCATAATTATGGTTATACTAAGAGTGGCCTTGATTTTGTCAACATGTATATTTGAGCACATACAAATGTGGGTGCTTGT
Source organism: Tympanoctomys barrerae (assembly GCA_002564285.1). Lineage (NCBI taxonomy): Eukaryota > Metazoa > Chordata > Mammalia > Rodentia > Octodontidae > Tympanoctomys > Tympanoctomys barrerae. The sequence continues at coordinate 62,346 of NDGN011510784.1, forward strand.
AATAGCCTGTATCTTCTGCTAAGGCAACAAAAACAGAAACACCCCCCCAAAAAAAAATTAAAAACAAAAATGGCAGGAAACAGTAAAGCTAAAGTCTTTAAAATGGCTCCTAATGCCCTGTTTGTTGATATCTTCCAGGTGTACCTTGCTCTCACTTCCCCTCTATCACTATTCTCCCAGCCACTTACCTCCACTCACAGACCTCCTTACTATTTATGGCACATTCTAGGCACCAGCCTCTGCTCTTGCTTTTTTGCTGCTTGGCATACTTTTCCCCATATATCTTCTTGCTTTTATTTTTAACAGTAGGTAAATCTGTTGGAGAGGAGGGATGGGGAAGAGGAATAGCTCCTGAGAGACAAGAGGGGTCCCAAATGGGTTGCCATTGAGTCTACCTCCCAGAAGAAGTATATAGAGCAAAACTGAAATTTGTACAGTGTGGGTCAAAATTTGATCAATCAGTATTTCAAGAAGTCACTTAGCTAATACTGATCCAGTGGCAGGAAGGGTACATGGGTGACATATTGAACATTATTGACATTGGTTGATAATCTGTAGCCTTACTCTTAGCCTTAGTGAGAGAGGATGACCACCCCTAAAGAGAAAATGAGAAATCTTAACAAGATGCTACCAATATTTCAAGCTTCTGGAATTATGTGAATCTGGCCATTGTGGCTTTAATCTTCTTCAGATGAACCTTGAACGAGTTTTGATGTGTTCTCATCCTCTACCCTGACTCCTTCAAGCACCCCACTCTATCTGGATGCCTACTGTATTTCTAGCTAACTGAGTTGTCTATACCTACCTGAAAAGGGATCCCTAATTGCAGTTAGGAGAGAAGGGGCGTAGTTTCCATCCAGCTGCTTCAAGCTGTGAAGGGTCAGTGTATAGGAAACCACAATCAGGGGCCTTTTCCAGAAAGCTAATCTAGTGGGCCTCAGATAGAAGTCATGGTATGTGATGTTACAGTTGTGAACTCTCCACAAGATCAATCTGGTAGATCTTGGTAAAATTCCAAGTGATCATGCTGATGGAAACAAGTCCATATATCTTTTTGATAATTTCTCTCAGGCATCCCTCAGGTTCATTTTCCTAGGTCATCTTCTTCCTAAAATCTGCTTGCTCTTCACATTTCATACAGCAGCTCTTCTACTCTTCCATCTTCCCTCACACTGTCTTTTGCTCTAAGCTCTAGACACCTCCTCACATACCATAGATTTACTCTTTATTATATGTACGTTGTATATCTCCACTCGACTGTAAAGCTTGACCTTGAGTGAAAGGTCTTGCTTGTGTTCATGGAAGTATCCCAAGGATTTGGCACAAGGTGGGACAGAGAAAATCATCGATCAATGAAAAAATGAAGAAATTGAAAAAAAATTTGGTTTCACTTTAAAAGGAAAGCAAGAACAAACTTTAAGAAAATCATCTCCCAACTGGCATTTAAATTATCGATGCTTTTGATTCCCAGCTTGGCCACATACAGCTATACCTAAGCAGAATCTGGACCTGCATTTTTAAAATTCATTTACTCCACTGGAATTCACTTTTGAAATGTATAGTGGTTACAGTGAAGAGAAGAAGAGCCACAGATTTTACACTGACATTGGGTGAAAAAGAAAAGACAAAGGCAGAACTGAAAGCCCTCAATCAATGAACTTGGTTTCAAATGTATATTAAGAAAGCTTGAAGTCTTAATTCTTTTCTCAAAAATGTAGGAAGGTCAGGAACCTTGGTGATAGAATTTTGTTTGATCTTTCAGCTAAGGTTTCCAAGTGTTTTTCAGATATTTAAATGTGGCTAAAAGGTCAAACATTTTGAACTAAAAGTAAGAATCATGCTTCACATCTCTCTGTGTTAAACAGTTATACAAACTAAATGACCATAAGGAAGCAAGAGTAACTTAGACAAAAGCAATGGCCCTGAAACACTGACAGCACAAATGGTAATTTGGCAAACAGCTCAATTCTGGCAAGCCACTTCTGTTTCCAATGGGGATAGTGGTTGTAAACATAATGAGACTTTTGTGCCAAGTGGAGCTAGTTTAGGTATATGCTAGAAATTCCAATGCAAGTTTCATACTAGAGTTAATAATATTATTTATCTATGGGACTCTAGTCATTTGACTCCAGCATAATTATATGTTGGGACTCAGAAGTCATCTTTGACTCATTTTTTCCTACTTACCACATTAAAGTCTATCAATCAAACATCAGAGTTTATAGACTTTTGAGAATTCACAGTGCTTATGCCTTTTCCATTTTCTCTGCCATGTCTCCATTCACTGTCAAATTTCTGGTTTTTTTTCACCATCTAGGGTACATGACATGTTATATTCAGAATAGTCTTCCTAAAATTCGTCCTCTATTCTTTAATAAAAATGTATTAACTCCTTGCATGTGTAGTCAACCATGCCAGGTACTACTCCTTCCTCTGCGGGAGGCCCTTGACAGTGGCTTCTCTGTCCTTTCACCTAAACCAGAATATGCTAGATTCTTTCCAATGCATATGATTTTTACTCTCTAAATATATTTTGATCTAAGTTCCCTTTCATTTTTATTAACACTTTTTTTGTTCAGTCAGCTTTTCCTTAGTGAATACAGTAACCTCTAACATTGCCACCTTGTCTTGTCCTTCTCAATCCCCTCTGTATTCTGAGAATATCGTACAAATATTAATCTGGGTCTTCTTTGGCCCAGATAGATTCAACAGCTTCCTATTGCCTCCAGGATAAAGATCAGCTTCATTAATGTGGCACATATTATTTTTACTGAGTTGGCCTTGTCTTAAGCTGAATATTAAGTACGGGTCTTTCAGTGTTGTCAGGAATAGCATCCTTCACACCTGCACCCTCTGTACCCTAGATCATGGTGATGAGACACAGGGAGGCCTGATCAATCATGTGCTTCATTCACAGAGGAGCATTCCAGCCTTGCGAAGAGTTGTCCTCAGAGTTGCCTGAAGTTCTGAAGAACTAAGTGAGACCACTCCTTGTGTATCTTCTCTCTGGGGTCCTTTCTTCTAACCAATTGTATCATTGTTTAAGTGCTCAGGCTCACTAATTCCAGATCAAATCTAGGCAAACTTTAGTAATTCTGTCACCCTTCGTTGGCTCTGGTGGGTGGAGAAGAGTGACATTTCTAGTCCATAGAAGAGCAAAACACTTCAATTCCTATCTTTCTAGGCAGAATGCAGTAGAGTATAGATGAAAATTAAGGCCTGGAGTGATACCAGCCCAGAAATGATAAGATGCCTAGTCCATGCTCAGAAGGATCAGCATTTCATCCTTGGGTATTTCCACTACATCAGTCTGCTGGGTCACAGTCTTAGCTCTCTCGTGTAAAAGAGGTGCTCAGGACCTAGGTTGGGAGTCAGACACAGGTTAACTCAACAGGTATGGTTTGCTCAAATCCTTCACATTCCAAAGAAAAATCTGTCTGTAGGGTTGGGAGATAACTTCTGAGAGTTTACTATCTTCTGCCTGAAAGAAGTATAATGTATAATGTTGCAACAATAAGCAGAAACACTGAAACAATGCCCAGGATTTGGAGGCACATTTATTTACCTTGAAGGTCATTGATCAAGATCATTCAGCAATTATAGCTCTGTGTAGTTGCCTACACACAACTCATGGTTTCATCTGAGACTTCTCACGCTCTCTCCTCTGTCTGGCACATCTCTTCCTTTCTTCTCCACATGACCAACTGCTACTGAGATCCTCAAAAGCATGTATTAATAGTCACATTATTTTTTTACTCTGTCATGATTGGCAAAATAAAAACAGAATGAATGTTCATTGAATTGAGGGGAAGATGAGTTTACCAAACAACAAGAGAAAATAAGACCAGAGGAAGAAGTTTATAGGGCATCATAGGTCATGGAGACAGAAGGAGGAGCTAGTAGAGGAATATTAAGAATAACTCCAACACTAAGGATAGATATAGAGCAATGGATAGATCAGTATGGATACAGATATCTGTATTTGGCTATATACATGAAGAAGAAGATCTGAGGACAACCAAATGTTGCTGAGAGGTCAGGGCACACAGACTCCTGGTTGGGATTTGTATTCAGACTCCATTTAGCGGCTAACTCAATGTTTTATCCTTCTATTTATCAACTCAAGTGAATAAGACAGCATCTGCTTACCAATAACCCCAATAGTCATCTAAGTGCAGTCCTCACTGATTCTGAGAAGTCAGTCAATGGGCAGAGAGTGGAGTGCTCTGCAGGCCCATCCTGATTTCAGGACGCTACATCTCTGGTGCTACAGAGATAAGGTCAGCCCCACTTGGACCACACCAGCTAAGAATGAGGGAAATCTCACCTGCCCAAGGAAGGCATAAATGCTGTACTAGCAAAGATGAGTGATTTTTGGCAAGGAAAAAACCACTAGAAATCCATTGTAGCAGAACCTAAAGCAGAAAAATTCTCTGTGTGATTACTGAAATATTTTACCAACAGCTAGTTCATAGGAACTTCAGATAGGGAAATCCTTAAAAATTCATAAACATGCTTTAATGTATTGCTTATAACTTATCCTTCTGATTTTTAGCTGGTGGAGAACAGACTATTCCTCAGGAACAATAATAAGGTAGCCTTAGTAAATTCACACTGAGATTTCTGTTACTAAACCTTGAGCAATAAATTTAGAGCATATATGAATGTGTTTCTATAGTTTAGACTATCTTTTAAAAATTGGTTACAATATCTATTTGAGGATGTATACGGAATTCAGCTTTTTTAGTTTTTTCATTGTTTTGTTATATTTGTATCTCAGCTAGAAATATTTGTTTGTGAAGACCCAGACAATCTTTTTTTGATCTTGTCATTACCTATATTTGTCTATATCCATGATGTATGCCTACAAACAAGAAAAATGGCTAGCACATTCCCTACCAGTTAATCTTCTCCTTATATCAACACCATAAAGACACCCTACCATCTGTTACTGAAGTTAACAGAACTTCAGTCCCCAGCTTGACACAATCACACAACTGAGTCTGCTCACTTACAGGTGAACAGACTGAAGGCAAAGCTGAGTCACTTGATCAAGATATATTAACGCTACAGGAGTAAGACTAAGTCAAGAATTGGGCTTTTATTACTATATCCCAATAGTCAGAGGTCTTAGATCTTAATGTACACCATATTAACATTTAAAAATACTTTCTATATACATACTGTGTTTTGATATATGTGACCCAGTCAAGGTTCTGATCTTCATTTGAGTCTATCTTAGAATGCGATCAGGGAAATACCTATCAACTCGTCTTAAATTTCCCTCCTCTCCTATTCTTTAGCCTGCAGTTTTTAAGAGCTTTTTACTGTTTTGTTCAAGACCTCTCCATCTCTCTTCCCCTCAACATTTATTTTGTCCCTTCACAATTCATTACCCCAAGTCTCTCAGTCATCCTGCTTCATTCTATGCTACTTTTAGTGATACATTCTCCTGCCACACACAGTCATTTAGGAATTGTGGTTCTTGCTTCTCCTTTGGCTGTTGTTCACTCAGGTGGACTCTGGTTATTTCTTCTAAAAGCAAAATGTGGAGGTAGAAAAAGTAGTGGGAGAAGCAAAGTGCAGGAGAGTGAGGGAGAGTGTGTACTTGGGAAGATGTGTGGCAATGACACTCAACAGTGTGTCCCCAAATTTCAGATCTGGCCTTGTTTTTTCCACAAACAGAAATGCATCCTAAGCTTGTTCAGGACGGCACTTTTGCTATCATGAGAAGTGACTGGCTGTCTGGGTTTGTCACCAGTTTATAGGAATGAGCTCATCATACAGGGTTTGGTTCTTTGAAGACTTGGATTCATATATCAACCTCCTTAGCAATGGTTAAAGTAGCAGAGATGATTTCACTCAAAGCTGGAGACACGTGTCTTGTCAGTTTTTAAAAGCAAGGAAGGGTATAGTTTGGGAGGCTGCCCTTAAAATGTAGCTGTGTGCCCACAGGCCTTTAGTTCTGTATGGACTAAAGTACCTACCTCTTTTTTTACCCTACCGTTTGTACGATGAACTCAACCATAAATAAAAATCTAGATATTCTGTTCCACAGCCAGTATGGATCTAGGTTTGGTTAAGGTAACACTTTCTGCCCTGCCCTAATTAGTTGCTCTTCTTGAGTTGAACTGGATCAATGATTTGTTTTCTTTGTCACACACTGTTCAGATTCCCTGTTGTCTGTGTTTTGTGATCACCTCTTCACACCACAGCAGTTAATGTCAATTCCAGAGCAGCCCTGCCATCAGCACTTGCTATCATATCAGTTGTATTTCTGTCAGTGTGCTTGGCAAAATGCCTTCTGGGGCTGCCTGCCTTCCTCAGAGTAGGGTTTTTACATCCAGGCAGTGCAGTCTGTTCCCTGCCTTGTGCCCATGTACACCATCTAAAACCTTTCTGCTCAGGGAAGTACAGAGGGTAGCACTCTGCCTGTCACTCTGCATTTATAGAAGGAGGGTTGGGTAGGCTTTCACTGAAATTGACTCACCCACTATATAGCATGCACGGATTTCCACACACTGTGATGTCTCGGCATGTTATTTAATCATCTTATGCCCTTAAAAGGAGATGGCTATGCCAAACATGGAACATGCATGCGTTCTGCTAGTTTAAATTTTAGTTTTTCTTTTGCTTTATAGGGTTATGAGTAATTTTTCTTCTTTTTGCTTTTCTCTTCTGATCCACTAATGAATTTTCTATACTGTACTATCTTTGCTCTTCTGAAATTCATATACATTTCAAGTGTTCAAAGTGACTGAATTTATCTATGATTTAGGAGTTTTGTGTCAGTTCTTTTAAGGACAAAGAGTTGGAAGTTTGTTTTCATTATGTTAGGTGAGTGCTGACTTCATATATGGAGTAGAGACAGCTTCTTTCTTTATCTGTGTCCTGAACAAGTTTAGCTAGCAAAGAAACAAATTGTTCCTGGAAAGTTTGAAATACATCATTTGCAGAGCCATCTGGGTCTTGCACATTTTTGAGGAGTTCTTCTATGACAATTTTACTTTTTTCATGAAAATTGATTTATTTAAGCTTTCTACCTCTTCAAAGGCTAATTTTGGTAATTCATATTTTCTTAACTACTGTTCATTTCTTTCAGATTTTGTTAATGTAGAGTTATGGAAAGTATTTTCTTGAAGTATTTTTAATTTCTTCTTTTTTCCACTTTCATTTCTAGCTTTGCTTATGAGGTTATTTATTTATTTATTTATTT
>NDGN011510789.1:386-11625 GCA_002564285.1 Tympanoctomys barrerae
TCCTCCTACTTTCTCTTCCAGGAGATTTAGTGTTTTTGTTTCAATGTTTAGATCTTTAATCCACTTTGACTTTAGCTCAGTGCATGGTGATAGACCTTGGTCAGGTTTTAGTTTTTGGCATGTAGCGAGCCTGTTTTTCTAGCACCAGTTGTTAAGGAAGCTATGTTTCTTCCTTTAAGCTTGCTTGGCCCCATTTGTTGAAGATCAGGTGATTCAGTTTGTTCGTAGAGGCCTCCACATCTTCTAATCTATTCCATTGACCCTCAAGTCTATTTTGTTGCCAGTACCATGCTGATTTTGTAACAGTAATTCATAGTATGATTTCAAGTCAGGAATTGTAATGCATCCTACCTTGTCTTTGTTGTCCAAGATTGCTTTTGCTATTCTAGTTCTTCTCTGGTTCCAAATAAATTTTACGAAAGATTTCTCTATGTCTGTGAGGTATGTTAGTCGAAGTTTGATAGGAATTGCATTAAATCTGTACAGCAATTTTGGGATTATGGCCATCTTCACAATGTTGCTTCTTTCTTATCCAGGAGCTGAGAATATCTTTCCATTTTCTGAAGTCTTCTATATCCCTTTTTTCAGAGCACTGTAATTTTCCATGAAAAGATCTTTGACTTATTTAGTTAGATGAATTCTAAGGTATTTCATTTTCCTCGGTGCTATTGTAAAAGGTATTGCTCTCTAATTTCCCTCTCAGTGTGTTTGTTATCTGTGTAGAGAAATGTAATTGACTTTTGAGTATTGACTTTTATCCTGCTACATTACTGAATTTGTGTATCAATTCTAGTAGCTTCTTGGTGGAGTTTTTTGGTCTTCCAAGTAAAGTATCATGTCATCTGAAAATAATAATAATTTAACTACTTCTTTACCTATTCTTATTCCTTTTATTTCTCTCTCTTTTCTAATGGCTCTAACTAATGATTCCAGGACTATATTGAATAGGAGTGATAGAGGACATCCTTGTTTTACCAGGTCTGAGAGTAAACCAATTCAATTTTTCCCCATTTAGAATTATGTTACCCATTGAGCTACCACAGATGTCGTTTATGAGATTGAAGTAGAGGCCATCTATTCCAATTTTCTGTAGGACTTTGACCATGAATGAGTGTTATTTATTTATTATTAAGCCTTGTGATGTTGCCCAGGCTGACCAAAATCTAAATGGTGTTCACTCCTCAGCTACTCAGGTGTCTGGGATTACAGGAATGACCCCTTGTTCCGAATTAAGTACTCAGCTATCTGATTACTTCACATAAATATTTGATAGAACTGATAATGCCAATGTCAAAGTTGATTGAGAGTAGTTTACATGAAGGTGAATTTTGAATTTTGTAAGAGATTTTGATAAAATTCATTTTTTTTCAAATAATGGCACATATGATCTGCCTCTCTTGTGAAATCTTAGTCTTATGCTGAGAAATTTGTTTTCTCTAAAATGTCAAGCCATGCATTGGTGCAATTTATGTACTCACTCTAAGATTCACATTCCTCAACTATAAAATCTAATTATTTGTTTTATTTTATTTTATTTTTTATTTATATTTTAAGTGTTCTGCTCACGGTCTCACTATGAAGCTTGGACTCATAGCGATCCTCCTGTTTTCAAGCCTCCCAGTGCTGGGATTGCTGGCAAGTGCCACCATGCCAGGAATCAGTCTCCAGCTCAGCATTCCTGGTGGTGGGAGCAGGGTGGCATTTGGTCCTTATGCTTGCCTAAGCAGGCACTTAGTCAACTGTAAAGTCAAATTATTATGTCTATAAAAGTTAAGTGGTCATTTTCTCTGGACATGTAATATAGCTTTAGTGAATAGCAACTCTTCTCTATTTCTCATAGTATTTATAATAAATTCTTTGTACATGTTATCATGCATATAATAACAATTCTAAAGAAATTTAAAAAGAAATATTGTTTCCTACTTGGTGATTCACAGCTACTATCAAAGTGGGCAGTTGGCAGATATTTGGTGTCAAACTGAATAAGTGACTTCTTCTCACAGTTATTTTTTTGTTCTATGCAATATATGTTCCATTTTTTTCATTATGTCAATCACTACTTCCCTGAAACACCTGCTAGTCAGAATAGGTTTTTTTAACTCATCAGCATTATTCTTCATTAATTTTGCCCTAGGTCTTAGATAACAGTCCAATAATAATGTCTCTACCTTTCAAAGGAATGATTATGACCTTAGGGCATTGAGGATTAGGACTATAGGGAGCAGATTTGAATCCACCAAAGAAAATTGACAAAATTTGGAACTCTGGACCTCATTCCTAGATAAAGAAATAAAAATATAAGTATTGTGTCTAAGTATCAGATTTTCCACTTCTTAACTATTTTACTTCCTTAGGATTCACTCAGAATAATGAAAAGATATACATTTCATGACATGAGACATGAAAGAGACAGTGTGCATAAGAACATATTTTAAACATGAAAATATATACATATATGGAAATTGTATTCTGTGCAGTAGTAGCAAGCCATTTAACACCACTCCCCCGAAGAGGAGCTCTTGTAATCCTATTGTTTTCCCAGTAAATAAAACATATTTATATTTCTGTTTATTAAAGGAAAAGGTACTCTTCCCCTCAAAAGTTTATGAACCTAGATATTTAAATAATAATGTGCCTTAGCTTTGATGTTTTATAATTTTACATTTCATTTCTGATGAATCCACTCTCCTTTTCTCTTCTTCAGAGAGAACTATTGCAATTACATTTAAAAGAAATGTAGTCTGCCAGCTGACGCAAATAATTGAGATTGGAAGGAGAAGTTTGAAAATGAATTGTTTTTCCTAAATACAAATTATAAAATTATAGGTCACCAAAAATTAGTTTCCACTCTGCTTCTCACAAGCACATAAAAACACCACCAGAACAGTTGCAACAGCTTGGCAGTAGCAGCTGCCCTGGAAAGAAAAAATTAGAGAAATGAGTCATTCTTAATGATTTTTGCCAATGAAGTACTCAAAATAAAGCCAGACAGGGCTGTGGTGACTTGCTGAGAAACTTTTCAGTGGCCTAGAAAATGGGTCACTTGGAACTACATGAATTCTATGAATATCGTGTAGTTTTAAAAAAAAATAGTTATAACTCAGGCTAAATGCTGTTTGGTGAAAAACAACAGCACACATAGATAAGCACAAACAATCACTACATTTGCTAAACCATAATTCTCATATTGTGTACTCACAAGTGTAAGTTACTAGAAATAATATTAAGAGCTCTGAGACAACTTCTCTGAACAAGTTTATAATCTATGTAAGAAGAAAGGGACATAGCCAAATGTTCAGCTCCAGGTTGGATGAAGATAACCATTTTCATTTTTATTTGTTTTCATTTCTGTGAACTCTGACCTACATATCACAGACTCACAACTCCCCCACCAGCATCACTCGAGTGTCTCACTCCTTCCCCTGATGCATGTCTGTGCTCCACGGAAAGGTACTCATTCACACCAAAGGCCTTCTGCACAATCCTCTGAGCATTTCATTTCTGGTCTCTGTATGACTGCATGCATCATTTCCAAATACTCAGAGTTCTTGCTTTGTGACAAGAAAGGTCATAAGAGGAAGAGGGAATTGGAGGAATAGGAAGAAAGGAATTCTGATTACCCATTTGTTGCCCTTTCTTTTGACATTGTTTTGTTTCTCTGATCATAGCTTTGTTCTGCAAAATATATTTCATTTTCTGCATGACTTCATCTAGATGAGCATTTCAAGTTGTGATTTCCACGTTGGCTCTCCCATTGCAGACACCATAATCATCGAAAATAAGACTTTAAAGTTCAAGTTGGTTAGAGTGAGCAATGTCTGAGAAGTTTCTATCTTTCTGATCCTTCTCATCTGTTTCAAAGAAGTTCAAATTATTTTATATCATGTAGCAGGGATTTCTAATGTGTTTTTTTAAAGTTCTACTTTGGAAACCGGTACTCCAGCTCAAAGAATGGATAAAGGCCCTTGTGGTTGATGGGAAATCCTGTTCTCTAAGCAGGACTTCTGCAGCCACCATTCCCCCAGATTTCCCCAGCTCATTGTCCTTGTCCTCTGATAGTGACTGGGGGCTTTGTTTGTTCCCATATTCTTTCAGGGCAACAATTGCCCTCTGCTGCCCCTGTGTGCTCCTGTCCACTGCCCAGGCCACACATGCTCCAAGGTACATTTGTACTCTTTATTCCTCCAGAGGCATCTCTTTATAGCTAATGGAACAATTGCGTACGTATTTTTTCATTTTTCTTTTAAAGGGGAAAAACACAAACAAAAGCTAGAACAAATAACAAGACAACGATGTGCAATATAACAACTGCCGTTGAACACATACATTTTTAACACAAAGCATACATGCTCATCAGGTCTTACAGCTCTAGAATTCCAACTACAATCTGTTCTGAAACAAATGCTGTTTTCTATGGATATGATCTAAACAGCTAAGAGGTAACTTCCTGCATAAATATTTTCATGTAATACAATGGTAAATTTTTTATCTTAATAAATATCTAAAAGCCATATTTAAGAGAGTTTTGAAGATATGTATAAAAAGTAATTAACTATAAAATTAGAATGATTTTTATAACTTTTACATCACATTGAGCTATGATGCATTGGATATGATCTATAATCAACTTAAAAATTCCACATCATATTATTTTGCCCATATAAAGTTAAGAATTCTCATAAGAAAATGCAATATTTTATAAATCCTAAAATTATAAGCTATAACAAGGAAAGAAAACATGAAAATACAACTAAATACATTTGCAAAGAAATTCCAAGTGAACCTAGGTTATCACAGACAGGATTAAAGATAACAAGTACACTAAAATTTTCATGCCATGTCTAAATACAGGCAGTATATTTTTTAATCTAGTTGAAATTGCTAAAGTGCAGGAAAACTGGGTATCTTTTCAAGAATTAACTCCTGTAAGTGTTTAAAAAATCATTAGTGTATTTATTTCTCAATATTGGCACAGATAAAACACAGCAAGTAATAAATAGTACTCACATGTAATGAGAGCAAGTTCTATGAGGAACTCTTAGGAAACATGAAAGCAAACTAACACTTAATAAAAAATAACAGCACATTAGTCCATAGCATTCAGTATTATGTAGACTGCTTAGTTATTTTCATTTTGTCTTGACTAAACAAATTTGTTAAGAAGTAGTGGAGAATATTAAGTGTTCTACCGTATGACAGAAAATGGAGATTTTTTTTTGTGTTGTTTAATTTGTAAAAATGTTACTATTACACTGTTGGTATATTGTTGGGACTCTTGTCATAGGCCCCTTTTTGCAAGCTTCATCCAAGCAATAGCATTTTTATATATTTTTTAGTGAACTTTATAGTGCACTTTAGTGTATGTGCTAAGGAAAAGTTACTTTGCTTCATTTTTTTAATTAAGTGTGATTCTTTTCTTTTTGTTGTCATGTATTTATCATGAAAGAAGAAAACAGACATTCAACACGAGGAAAGGAAAAAAGTAGGGTCAAGAGAATGTATAGTAGCAGTAATGAGAGAGCAGACATGATCGAAGCATGTTAAATATATGTATGAAAATAGATACTGATATCCAATATTTTGTAAAATGAATAGGCACTAACAAAAAATATATTTAAAAAGAGAAAATTTATTTTTCAAAATCATCATTTTATTCCCAAGATAGATTAGGAAAGTATTTCCTTGCATCTTCCAGCTGTCTATCCAGGTCTTAGTATGTTTTTAGATCCTTTACATCAGGAGAAATTCATATTTTTCGCCATTGTTTTATTTTTAAAGATAATAAAAAATAATAAATAAGAATTAGAAATGATACAGAATTTCACTAAATAAAATGATATGAATTCAATAATGTTTATTATATTGCCTTTTGTTGTCTTCAAATTAGTTGTTCAGATTACCAGACATAAGCATGTAAAATTGATCAAAAATTATAAAAAGTTAAAAGAATAGATAAAAAAAGCATTAATTTCTCATTTCAACAGACCAAGAGAAATCAGCAATACAAACTTCTTTAGTTTAGATTTAGATTTAGTATAAATCTTCTTTAGATTTAGTTTAAATCTAAACAAAGAAATGCAAAAAGTTGCAAATGCAGATACTAACATCTTCAAACTCACACTGTCTTGGTTGATTGGAGTAATAGTTTCTGATTTCCTGGTTGGATAAGGTAGATTCATGCTTCCAGAGGAAAATGTTGCTCACAACCTGAGAGAAGTTGGGTTCTCAAAACACTGAAGGATGGCGAGGGTACAGATTCTACAACTGCCCATAATTCTCAGTCAGAATAGCACAATCAGTGAGTTACAGAAGGATCTGCCACAGAGTCCCCAGTACTGCTTAAACATCACAATTCTGGGATGTGCAATGACGAAAGTAGATACTTCTACTTTCCAATGAAAGGTGGGGGTTAAAATCGCAAATCTCATTGTGGGTCTCTGTTCTGGCCATAGAGTTCACAGAGAGATCTCTCCCTTATTTCACTAGGCTGCCTATAGTCAAGTCAAGTTCATAAAAAATGCTGCAATGCCAAGGAAGGGAGAAATATATTATAATAAAAAATGCATTCAAAGGATAAAGAAATATGACTTTTTTACTTTCTGTGTATGACTAATGAAACATACTTGCCGAAAAATTATTATATCAGCCAGGCGTGGTGGTGCATGCCTGTAACCTAGGCACTCAGCAGGCTGAGATAGGAGGATCATTGCAGGTTGAAGACCAGCCTGGGTAAGGACGTGAGCTGAAGGCCAGCCTTCACTGCATTAAAAGACTCAAACAATTATAATAGCTATGTGAGAATAATAGTTACGTTACCCAACTTTGAGGTCCTGGTTTTAAGTCAGTCAATCTTCCCTTTCTAGCAGCCCATTAAATCTATGTCCAGTTCATCTCCTCCCTCACATTGCAACAATGTTTTCTTCACCTCCAACTGTCCCAAGGGTCAAGTGGAAGACTAAGACAGCCCTTAAGCTCCAAGCCCACTGAATTTACTCAACTTAGCCAATCCTAGATGTGTTTACAGCCCATACTCTTCCTCCATTCCCTGTGAAAGCAGAGAAATGTGATTGCCCATTGTTTCCTTACTTTGTCCCTTTTGACCTACCCTTGTGTTTACTTATGTGGCCCTTAGTACATAGCTGTGCTTGCCACAGGGAACTCGGTTGTAAAACTATAGAGCTCTTTCTAATGTTTCTTGATATGTATCTGCTCCCCCTTTACATAACCAGCCCTGCATGGTTAAAATCACATTTTTATGCATTTTCATACCACTAAAATTCATTTCCTTATGCATCTGAAGCTGAGAAGTCCCTATAGCCTTTTTCCCAAGTCCTACATAATTTTTCAGTGATTTCTTCTTCTCCACCTACTCTTCCTCCTCTTTCTATAGAATCTTGCTCTTGGAAGCGCTTCTCAGTTAAGGTAACCATCTCACACTACAGTGTATTTGATGAAATTTTAGGATCCAGGTGTATTTTCGGTTCTCTCCTTTTCTCTGAGGGCCTCAATTATCCCAAGTGATAAGTACTTAAGTTTCTTTTAATGATTCATATACATATTCCATTTCATAGCACATTGCTTCAATATTGTTACCTGACCCACTAATGCCTGTTAATCACCATCTTCCCATTTATGCTCAGCCTCTTGATTTCACACCTATGTTTTACCCTCAAGGTATAAGCAGAACTGTTTTATTCCATACAATCTGTGAATTTCAGAGATTTCATTTACTTTTCTTGACCAACTTCTGGATATCACTTGAATCCTCGAATTGTGTTCCTTTCAGTTTTATTTTCAATTTCAGGAATATGTTATGAATATTACAACACACCTGTATTCCAGATTTGGGGAAATGAGTTATATAGAATAGATCTCCACCCAGGTCTCAAGATGGACAGTAGGATGTTCACACAATAATGAACCAAAATGAGAGTGATGGGAAGAGTAAAAATTCTTAAGAAGTCAGTGGAACCAGGACCACAAAGGTTAGATAAGAATCTGCCTCTCAATATATGATGGCCAAATGTGTACTAAAACAAGATACATTATATTAAAATACTAACATCAATTTTTAAGAATAAACTATAGTCCAAATAATAGAGTTTCCAAAAATAATAAGTAAGTATTTCAAAATCACTGTCTATAAGGAATATCAACTCAGATGAAAGAAGACAACTGACAAATAGCAATGATAGCACAGATAGAGGCTATCAAAAATTATATGAAAATGTATACATGCAATTATGCTCCAGGGAGTAAGATTAGATAATCCTTCCAGGAACAGAAAGCCAGTTACAGTAGAAAATAAGGTGATATAAAAGAGAAACAAGAACACTTGTAGAACTGAAAAATACAATAAAGACATTTCCCTAGTAGGCTCAGTCACTTAATTGGGATGAAAGACGAAAGAGTTAATGAGTTTATTGATGGGTAATTAAAATTATCCAATTTCAAATAAGTGATTAGAGCTTTAAAAGTATGTTAGACAATGTGAAAAATCGGATACTCATATTGAAATCCCAGAAGGAGAGATGAAAGAACATGAAAGATAAAATATTTGAAGACATAATGACAGATAGCTTTCTGAATATGATAAAACAAAAAATAGAGTGAAATGTTCATGGAACCTGAAAATGGGTAATCCAAAATGTGCAAGGACTTTTTACCAATAAAAATCAATTATTTAGAGAAGATCGAATGGCGCTCCATTCAATTCTAATACTACCTGCCTCAACACAGTGTCAGAGCACCCCAAGTCCCGGTCGTATAAGACAGATAGACTTCAGAACCAAGGAAATTGCCAGGGATAAGGAGAGATGTGACAAAAATATAAAATAATCAATCCATCAAGTTCAAAGACTCCTGAGTGTGACTATACCAGCTAATGAAGCTTGAAAATTTGTAGAAGGAAAATTAATTGAAGTAAAAATAGAAATAAAATCATTCATGATTTTACGGTAAAATCACAACATATTTCCAAATTTTTAAAACTATTAAAATATGGTGACATACATAAGACATCAAAGAGCTAGAAAGACATCAATGAATGAAATCCAATTGACAAAATGCCCTGGACAGCACCACCAGATCAATATGTTATTTTCCAAGTGCTCATGGGATATTATCAAAATACACAGTATTGTAAGGTCAGAAAACAAATCCAACAATAAATTTTTGAAATCATCCATTGTGTTCTATGATTTTAGAAGAATTAAACTGAAAACTAGTGTAATAAAAGACAAAAAATCTCCCAAACTTCAGAAACTAAGCAAAATATTGTTCAGCTCTCTTTCTTAGTTTGGTCTCCTTTTTACAATCATTTTTACATTTGTTCTACTTAATTTCTGATGTTTCTTTCATTTTTTCTTTCTTCTTCCAGTTTTTCAAGCAGATATCTAATAATATATACAACTACTTAGATTATTTTGTTAAGTGAAATTCTGTATTACTTGTAATTGTTCTGTTTTAATATTATTTTGTACTCTCTTTAAAACTAAAATAATTTAAAAACTAAAAAATATGCTGATGGAAATAAATAATAAAATTTTAATAAGAAGAATAAATGTTTCACATCAACAGTTTACTTCTCTTGGACCAGCAAGATAGCTCGCTAGGCTAAATGCCTGCTTTGGCAAGCACAGAGACCAGGATTCGATCCTATGCCTACGTACTTGCTGACCCTGCTTCCTGGGCATGCTGAGCCAGGGACTGAGTCCAGGGATGGTGGCACATGCCTGTACTCCCACCACTGGGGAGGCTGTAAACAGTAGCATCACAAAGAGTCAAGCTGTGTCCTGAGAACCTCTACTATATACATAAATGAAAAAAAAAAGTTTACTCCACTATTCAAGAAAACTTTTGAAATGAACAAAGTAAATCTAGACAAGGAGATTAAAATGAATGAAATAGAAAACAATAAAATACTCAAGTGACAAATATTATCTGAATTACATTATTTCAAAGGGGAGACTATATATCAAAATATATACATTTTTCCTATTTTTATATGCATCAAAATAAAAGATTACATGACAGTAGAGCTGTAGAGACATTGTAATGATAGCAAGAGAATACTACAACATAACTTATTTTTCGAATGAACTGGATTTCCTACGTCAAATGCCAATTATTTGAAAGCTATATTACAAAAATTAACACCAAAGAAAGAGGAAATATGAATAATTCTGCATATATTAAGCAAATTATATTAACTATTAAGTATTTTAAATTAGAAAAATAATATATAGTTTCTTTAGTCAATTTTATTAAACTTTTTCAAAATATTTTTTCATAAAATTACAAAATTTCTCCAAAAATATAAGATAGGAAGCTTCTTAAATTATTTTATGCCTAGAATTATGCTATCACCGAGTCTAGAAGAACACATCCCTAAAAACGAACAAATCTTTTAGTTTTAAAAACTAAAAATAAAGAAAAAATGAAAACCTAAATATTTATTTTTGTTGTACATATATCCACAAAATATCTCAGAAAAACACCTGTAAATCAAATCTGTAATGTATAAAAAATAATATGTGATAGCTGTGTGGGACTCATCATGAAAATATAAGAATAGATCAATATTTAAATTTAATCAGTCTAATCTCATCTATGAACCAATAATTTTCTTCTTGTTTTTAATTTCTTGTACTTTTAAACAATATAGAATGCTTTTATCAGCTAATCTAAACAGCTAAATTGAAAACATGCAATATAACAATCATTGTCTAATTCTTCTAATTTCATGGAATTTTGTATCATTTCAGATTTTTCTCTTTTTCTTTTCATTTTTATATTCTCTTTAAAAATAAAAAAAATAAGGAAATCCACTTCAGGATACTTCTTGGAGCAGAAAATCATTTGACAACCATTCCTACATAAATTATAAAATTATGCAGGAAATTAGCAATTGAAAATGAATTCCTTGACATAGTAAAGAACATCCAAAGAGAAACATATTTGACAAGTAAAATGATTCTTAAACTTTTTTTCCATAATTTTACCTAGAAACAAATAGCAATCAGACAGTTACAAATCAAATTGGTAGGACAGTTTCAAAAATTAACACATTGCATACATGCTTCCTAGTAGTTAATTGCTGTTCAAGATGCAGTCATGATATCCTATTTACAAACACTATTAGAACAAATCACTCTATTGTTTAAGAAAATGTAACAATATATATCTATCCTAACTATTTTCAATACACAGATACAAAATGGACATTCATCTGTATCCC
>NDGN011510793.1:0-12393 GCA_002564285.1 Tympanoctomys barrerae
CCGACGTGCAGGCAGCGTGGGCAGGACGCAGCGTTGCCGACGTGCAGGCAGCGCGGGCAGGACGCAGCGTTGCCGACGTGCAGGCAGCCCAAGCTCTTTAGAGTGTGTGCACTTAGCTATGCAGTGCCTGCCTTTCTTCTGAGATCCCAGGCCTGGAGTCCTCGGCGCTGCCGTGATGTGCAGTAAGTAACAAGGGTGGGCTCTGCCCGCTGCATCTGGGCCCCATGTGCTGCGCCCTCTTCTCAGGAGCCTGAGGACAAGCGCACACTTTGGTGTGGTTGGGGCACTTTGTTCCTCCACCTCTGGAGCCTTCCACTTGCCTCCTCTGATCCGGAGTGGCACAGCCGGGGTACCCATGGGGAGACAGGCTGTGTGACCACAGTCCTGGCCTCCGTGGTCACAGGGTGGCAGCTGCATGGACGGTGGTGAGCAACAGAGCCTGCAGCCTGTGTGCATCCAGCTGCGATGGTGCATGGCGCATGGCTATGGGTCAGCCCAGCGCCCCTCCCACTCCGTTCCACACTTCCGGGTGCCTCTGGGGCCCGGACAAGGGCCTCGATGGACACTTGCCCGGCTGACTGCCTTCGCTGCTCTCTGTAACGAGGCTCAGAAATCCACAGGTGAGTGCCTGCTCCCCATCCAGGCCCACACTGCCAAGCGTCTCTGCACCGCAGGGTCCCCCAGACCGCAGTCACTCTTGCTCACGCCCCTGCACCTTGGTGCCATCTCTGAGCCATGATAGCTCCCCAGACATGGAGGGCAGCTGCATCTCGTGTCCATGGAAGCCCCCTGGCACTCACGGTCCATAGGCTCCTGCCACAAGACACCATAGAGGTGTCCTCCAGGTTAGGGGACAATGTTGGACTCCAATTCACTCTCTAAGAGCAAACAAACTTTCAGGGTTCCTAGAATCTTCAGATTCTTTCTTATTTTCTTTCGATTGCTTCTAAAGGAGAGAGGAGAAGCCACGCTTCTTGGCCAGCCTGGTAGAGAAGCCCCAGCTCTGCACAGTCAGCCTCGCTGCCATGAGGCTCTGCCGCCAGCGGCGCAGCCCAGCGCCCACGAAATGCACAGTGAGTGAGAAGCCTTCACAGAAAGACAGTACGGCTGCCACAGATGTCCCCAGGGTGCTCCGTGCCAAGAAGAAAGAGCAGCTGGTGGCGCTTTAAGCTTAAAACCCCCAGTGACGGTGGCCAAGCCAGGCCTAAAGGTTGTCATGTGTGGGGCACACGGCCACTGTTGCATCCGCCCTGGGCCACGCATCTGCCGCTCTGCTGGGCTCCCGGTTGTTGATGTCGTGAGCATAGCCTAAGGTGCCGCCCTGAGCCTGCCCCATCCTCCTCTGACTCCCCAGGGAGCCTTTCTTCTCTGCCACACTGTGTCATTTGATCCACTGCAGCCTGGCTTTGGCCTCTTAATCCTTCTTGTTTATAGTGAGTTTAATCTCTGTCACGTTTAGCCTGTCACTGGACAGACCTCCTCCTCCCTGCGCCTTGTCGCAGGATCACCCACTGGCTACGGGGATGGGGTCTGAAGTGTGTCTGTGCCTGGAAAGAGCCGTCCCCAAAGCCTTTAGCCTCCACCCATAAACAGTCTGGAAGGGCATATAAGGCAAACCTGACAGACAGGGTCGGAGGGAGGGCCGGCCTGGGACCACCCGGGCGTGGGATAAGCCAGGCTGTGAAGCGGAAAATCCCGTCCGTTTCCCTGTGTGTGCAGGGTGAGCCTGTGAAACCACTGGGACTGGTTCACAGCAGAGCTGAACTGAAAAAGCGAGAGAAATTCTACCCCGATGCTTCCCAGGGCAGTATCCACGGTCCCAGCCCCTTGAGTCGGAGAACTGTTTGGGCAATCCGGGCTGTGGGTGCCAGGGCCACCTGCAGGGGCCTAGACTGGGAAAGAGCCCGGCCTGTGCCCGCTGCCGTGGTGTCCAGCCTGGCTCCAGACAGCAGCAGCGCCCTGCTCGTCTCCAGGCTGGCTGCGCACGGCTCGGGTCTGCCTCTCAGGGAACACTGAGAGTTGCATTATGGGACAGATGAAGGCACAGAAGCCAAACAGAGCCACTGCCCTGGGAGGGACAAGTTACCCCTTTGTTCGTGGGTCCAACAGCAAAACTGTTTTACGTTGATTTCTTGACTTTAACGAAACCCCTTCTTTTTTCTATGCTTTGGAGGCAAATTTATTATGTCAACAGGCCCTGATGGGGACCAATCCCAGAATATCAGGCCCCGATCTCTGGTGGCCGAGGGCTAGGCGGGCTAAGCAGGCATGAACTCCAGAGGCAGAGTGGCCTGACCCTTGGAGATTGGCTCACATAGAGTGCGTCATAGTGCCAGTCATCTCTAAGAGACAGAGCAACCAGGACTGGAGCAGGAACTGTCACCTGGCAGCCAGGAACCTGAAGCAGGCCGGCCGGGGTGGCATGGTGGGTCTTCTGCTACATTTCCCCGCCTCTTCACTTCCCTGGCAAATCTCTGCCGGGCATATGACCTGTGACCACCTGCGGCAAGGCCCAGTAGAAGCAGGTAGACATCATTAAGCCTGTCACATTTTTTAAATCATGCTAAAAGAACATAATACCAAATGTACCATTTTAACCATGTTTAGGTGGGTATACAGCTTTGAGGCGTGAAGGGTGGACCTTCGTTGTGTGGCGGTCACCACCATTCACATCTGGAATGTTCTCATCACTACTAGACAGCCCTGCCCATCCCCAGCCTGGGCGGAACCCACACGCCTGTGCCCGGGAGCTCAGCTCGGCACTCTGTGGGCCTCATTTAATGGGAGCCACAACATCCTGGTCCTTCTGTAACTCCTTTATTCAGCATAGTCTTCAGGATTTGTCACATCGCATTGTGAGTCAAAATAGCCTTCTTCGAGGGCTAAACAGAATATTCCACGTGGACAAGCACCATGCAGGTGAGGGTGGGTGCCCGTGCTCGGCTGTTATAAGAAAAAAAGATTCAATAGGGCGTGTTTTCAGGGGCTCTCTCTTCTAAAATCGCTGAGAGCTTATTTTCAGGTGGGTCTTATGTTCAGGGATGTGCTGTTTTGTGAACTGTGGTGTACAACACTGCTAGGAACAGGGGTGGGTGCTGGGAACAGGGGTGGGTGCTGGGTACAGGGCTGGGTGCTGAGTATAGGGCTGGGTGCTGGGTACAGGGGTGGGTGCTAGGAACAGGGGTGGGTGCTGGGTATAGGGCTGGGTGCTGGGTACAGGGGTGGGTGCTGGGAACAGGGCTGGGTGCTGGGAACAGGGGTGGGTGCTGGGAACAGGGCTGGGTGCTGGGAACAGGGCTGGGTGCTGGGAACAGGGCTGGGTGCTGGGTGCATAGGTAGGTGCTAGAAACAGGGGTCTTAACGTCCAGTCCTGCTTCCTCTTCCCTTAGCATCGTTCCCCAAGGTGGAGCAGCTGAACTGGGCACCAACCTTATGTACTTCTTTTAGGGTTATGCGCTGTTTGCCACCGTAGCTCCAATAGTTTGCATTCTCAGTAGTGCGCAAGCTTTCCGGTTTCTCCAAATCTCCAGCTCCTTAGTTTTTCCATAATCGCTGCCGTAATGGGTAAACTGCTCGTGGTAGTTCTGGTTGGTGTTTTTATCACTAGTGAGGCTGAGTGTTGTTTCTTGTACTTATTGACCTTTTGTATCTATCCTCAGAGCAAGGTCTTCGTCCTTTGTCTCTTTATAGATTGTTTTCCTTTCTTGTTGAATTTCGGGCATTCTTTACATATTCTGGCCGCCAGTGCCTTGTCAGACAGGATTCACTGGGTTTCCTGCTGCTGCAAGGCTGCCTCTCCACTGAGCGGCGTCTTTTCCTGCACAGGTGCTGAGTTTAGCTGACCTCCAGCTCTTGGCTGACGCATTCAGCTTTGGCTGGTCATCCCGAGGGTCTCAAGACCTTGTAAGGTGGGAGCTCCTGAAACAATGACCTGGATCCTCAGACACGCCAGAAAGAAGCAGAGGGATTTCAGTAGGAGACTCCAGGTCTCTCAGGACAACGGAAGGGAGCCCAGTTCACAAGTCCTAGCATTTTTAAAAAACATCCTGTGCCCACGGGTGACTTTTGCTTCTGGGCTGGGCCTGCTCTTGCCAACTCTGAAACCTTGTGTCACACCAGGTGCTTCTCCCAGCTCTGTACAGTGACTGCATGGATGAGGCCTGTGTTGCATGGCTAAATGACAGTGACACATGCATCAGCGGGCCACTGACCTCTGACCTCATGTCCACGCCTGCCCTGGCCATTAGCCCCAGGCCCCTGGCTGCAGCAAGCCTCCTCCTGTGCAGGAGGCTGCACAATGCCCACCCACAAGAAATCAGAGGCCCGAACGAAGGTCACAGGTTAGCCGGGAAAGAGTCTGGCCGGGTAAGGGAAACGCGAGCTTCCACTGAGTAATGCCACAGATGTCCCCGCCTCCTGCCTCCCTGAGCCTTGGACCCGCACCCCAGCCTTGACTGATCGGCCTGTGGTGGCCAGTGTGACCCTGGCTTCTGAGCCACACACGCTGTCCTGGAGGCGCTGTTTCCGAAACCCTGTGAGTGCGCCAGCCCCAGCTCTGGGACTCTGGGTGCTCCCTCCACTTTCTGACCTCCAGGCTGATGCTGGACCTCACTCTAGAGCTGAAGTCTCCCCAGAGCCCCACTGCTCACCTCCCTGGGAGGCCGCATCGCTGGGGGAGGCGGAGATTAGGTTCTCACCCCCAGGTCGGCATGCTTTAGCAAACACAGGTCGGGTTTTTCCACCTTCTCCACACTCTCCACACTGCAGCAAGAACTTGGACACGCTCAGAGTAGGCAGGGGCTGTGTGGGGGTGGGGGCGGGGTGGCCACTGAGTCCCTGCCTTTCCCAGGCCTGGAGATGACCCCTGCCTGCCTCAGAACCAGTGTCAGGCTCCCATAATGCAGGGAGGGCGGCGGCCAGCCCTCCCACTGTTCCTGCCAGCAGAACCCCCTGCCTCAGCCTCCCAGAGCACTGGGACAGCAAGCATGAGCCACCATGCCTGACTAACTGCGGGTTTTGTGTTAAGGTTGTTTCTTTCATTCCAGTAGAGCAGGTGGCAGTAGTGTTGGAGCCTGGAGAGAGGCACCCTCCCTGGATGACCCAGGAGGGGACAGTAGGTGTCTGCAGGGGAGGGGCCTGCCTGGGGCCATGAGCACCTCCTACAGGAGGGCCAGCTTGTTTATGGAAGGGGATACTGCTGCTTCACTCTTTGCTCCAACCACAGCCATGTCTGGGAATGCACCCTGGTCACTTCCACACATTGCCATCTGCCAAGTCACTACCCATACGTCCTTCTCAGGAGGCAAGACTTCTGGGTCAAAGCATTAGGCAGGTGCACTGCCCAGAGCCAGAGGCTGAGCCGGCCCTGGGTCAATGAATGATTTTACCCATAGAACCAAATGTACGCATCCGACACTTGGCTTCTGGCTTGGGCTCTGTGGTAGCCCTGTCCCACGTTCACCTCCAAACTTGGCTCTTACAGAGCGTTCTTGGCCCAGGGTTTCTGCCCCAGCTGAGGCTGTCCCCAACAACATGTGGGTGCCATGCCACCAGCTGCAGAGGCTCAGGCTTCTGATGACAGGCTGTGACAGTGCTGTCATCCCCCAGGAATCCCGCACCCTTCTCAGGGGCTGCTCCCTTCACCCCCCACCCCATCTGCCTGTGGCCCGTGCCTGCTCCAGCTGGTGGACATGGTGAAATCTCCCCCTTGACCCAGCTGTGGTCCCAGGCTCCGCTGCCACCCACAGATCTGGCTCCCTGACCACCAGGCTGCCGGAAAGCTGTGGCTGATGACTCCTGCCAGATGTCATGGCACTGTCCTCGGACTGGGCTTTCCCTTGCTGGTTTGCTCCAAGTGCCATGGTGGAGCTTCCAAAATCTGGAATTGGTGATGGTAGCAGAAGGAATGGAGGGTGAGCAGACCCCTAATTACGTCTGCTGCAGCTGGGTCACCTCGTGTGGAGGGAACTCACTTCCACACTTTTCTAGGTAGAGATGAGGCATGAGCTCAAGGAGGCCCCAGGACAAGTACAGAAAAGTGCACGCAAGAAAGGCACAGTCACACAGTCACACAGTCACGGCGAGCCACGCTTAGCAGTCGGACACACAGCCCGCTGGGCTTTGCTCTGCAAAGTGGCTCAGAGCTCTGTGCAAAGTGGGGCAGGGGCAAGTCTCCTGGGGTCTTATGAGGCCCCAGGCTGCAGCTGGGAAGGTCTGTATGCCCCAAGGTGCCGTGAGCCCCACTTTGCAGCCGGGGATCCCTTCAGCATCATTTCCCACGTACCTGCCACACCAGGGTTCCGGGGGAGCAGGTTACCGCAGCTCCCAGAGCCTCAGTCTCCTCATCCCTACCATGGTCACAGGATCCACTCGGGAGAGACTTTGAAGCAGCCAAGTGAATAAACTATTCCAAGTACCACCTGTGAGCCTGGCCTGGAGTAAACTGTGCATTTAAAATGAACTAATTATTTCCTAGGACATCATAGTGAGCCGACCCCCGAATGTCCTGCCTGCTTTCATGTATGTGGCATGGGCGACATTTTCCCTAAATGAAACATTCTCCGAACACATGTGTTAATACCTAAGTGTAGTGGCTCCTACCATATTGATGGCCCATAATTCATTTGAACTTCAAAGATGTGGAAATAACTGTTTCCTTGTATTTATCCTGATCTAATAAAATACTGTTGACATCATAGATATTTTATGAGAGTTAATGGCTTTAAAAATGTACTTTCCTTACTGAAGACAGACAGTGGTGAGCGGGTGTTTCTGCAGAGCGGCTGCAGCAGCACACGGGCTCTCCGGCCAGGAGCTGGTTTCCTAAGTGCTCAGGGCTCCCGGCACATGCAGCGCATTCTTGAGAACAATGATAGAGAAAGTGAGGTTGGCTCCTCAAAAGAAAACAAATCTTCAAATGGAGCAAGCACACAAAAAAGCTATTATAGCTCTAACTTCAATAAGGCTTTTCAGACAGAGAGCATATTTTATTCTTTACTGCCAGCGAAGGAGAAAATAATGATGGAGCAGAAACTCAGCAAATGTGGGAAGAATCCTGAAATATTGAAAAAAGATTCTGGGCACTTTAGTGCCCTTTTGCATTTTGAGGACTTTTGCTGTTGTCAGTTTCACAGCCAGTAACTTGCGGCCCACACATTTCACAGGAGTTCTGTGGAGGCTGCGCCTCCCCTGGAGCATAGGGCTCATTTGGAATCTTTCTCAGACTCGCTCTGAGGGTCCCTCCACGACAGAGTGCTAGGAGTCTGCTTTGAGCCAGGGGTGCCCGCCCTGTCCTCCCACCGGGGGACAGTCCGGCCCAGATGAAGGTGACCACAGGGCGCCCACCCATGAGGAGATGAGCCTTGCACTGGCATTTCAGGCCTTTTTCTGGTGCTGTACCTCCGTTCCTGAGGCAGGGCCGTGCACAAGGTACAATCTACTGGGCTCTGTGTTCTAGAGGCGGGGAATGCCACAGCACGGTGGCCACATCTGCCCGGGATTGATCTGGCTGGGTCATGGCACAGCAGACCATGCTGGGCAGTGCCATTTTGGCTTGGATAATAGCCCCATGTGAGACATAAGCCATTGTCCTGCGTGTGTGTGAATGTTTTCATCCATTCTTAAGGCCAGACCTGCTAGGACCTAATTATCACTTGAAGTCCCTACTTTCTTAATTATCCACAACCAGCTTAAATTTCTATACAAAAAAAAAAAAAAATTTAATGTATTCCGTACAGGGTCTCACTGCACAGCTCAGACTCATAGTGATCCTCCTGTTTTCAGGCTCCCCAATGCTGGGATGGCGGGTGGGCTCCACCGCGCCTGGTCTAGGTTGCCTGCTCAGGCCCCCGGTGGTGGGGGCGGCATGGCATGTGGTGCTGGGGGGTCAAATCCCGGTCCCTGAGCTTGCCCAAGCAGGCGCTTAGTCTGCTGAGCTATCTCGCCAGCCCTTCTATACACATTTTGAAGAGGACTTCAATCCATGGCCACCAGGGGCCCTTTGGGCAGCTGCTTCACCACGGACCGAGGACCAGGGTTGGCTGCCCAAGACCCTTCATGGGGATTCTGGTGTCTGGGTCTTGTGCACAAGAAGCTGGGAAGTGTCACGTCCTCTCTTTTCCCTTTTGCATGAGCGTAGCTGCTGTGGGGACTCTCAGATCCCCAAAAGTGTCCGTGCGGGGGCTTGTACCTTGCAGGTAAGAATTGTTCATCCTCAGATGCCTGTGGGAAGTGGCTGTTGCTCTCACCAGTTCCATTGTTCTCTGCCAGGCTCTGGATCGGAAGGAGGCGACTTCGCCCTGTGTTCTAGACAGCTGTCCTGGAAGGCCAGGCTTCCAGTGAGACGCTGCATCCACCCGCGGCCTGCTCTGCTAGGAGGCCTGCCTGGGGCCAGGTGTCACAGCCTTGGTGCTCCTACATGGGAATTAATGACAGAGAGCCCGAAAACTGTTGGTCGTGCTCCTTCTCTGCGGGTGCACTTCCTCAGAGATCCCTGCGAGGAGCTGAGAATCTTCAGCATTTTTTCTTCTCGTCCTGACCTTTGGGAGAAGTGGGCCCTGACCAGGTGGGCCTCCAAGATGCACGGTCCGCCAGGCACCAGCAGGCACCAGCCCCAGCGGGCTCTGCCTTCGCCATCAATGCTGATGCTCTTTTCTTTATATTAATCAGCAGTCGTGTTTATCCTCGGCAGCATTGCCAGGACAAATATTATTTCATTGGTTTTAACATCTGTTCGCATGCAATCTGATACTTGAACTCGCCCTCCTCTGTTCTCTGATAGCTCATATACTCGAAGGAGCCCCTGGGGCTGTCCACACCCAGCGTCTGGGCCAGCACATGGTGTTTCCACCTTGGAGCTATGTGTGCCTTTCTCTTTTATTTTCTCAAGTCAGGAATGGTCCCTCCCTCCAGCCAATCCAAGCGATAACCAAAAGCAAGTTAGGCAGAAACGGTCCTCTGGTCCTCTGCTTCCTGTGCTGTTCTCAGCAGGGCTCCCTCTCCCTCGGGTGTGATGCTCCTCAGCGTCTCTATTCATGTCGCTCACATTCTCAGGCATTCAGGCCACGTCAGCCAGCTTCACAGCACAAGCATCATGGTGGAAGGGCGTGGTGGAGCAAAGCTCTTAGTTTAGTTCGTGGAGGTTGGGAAGCAGAGCATGGAACAGTGCCCAAGAGGCAGGGCCAGGAACCAGGCGTGGTGCCTAATGTCCCACAGCCACGATCCACCCAGTCACACCCACAGCATGATCCACCAGTTGCCAGATTCACCGGGTGGACCCTAAAGCCAGTCGGGCTGGCTCCCTGCCCACATGTCACAGGCACTGATGAGCTACATGTTGCTTTTCGCCCCTGCGGCTGAAGAGGCCACACTCCAGGAAGGGAAGAGCTGGTGCACGCTGTGCAGCTGTAGAGCTGGACACCCCGACCAGACCCTCGAGCTGTTCCTGGGGTCACCTCCCAACACTGTCAGAGGGCGTGGGACCTCGTAGCGGTCACTCCACGGAGACCACCATGTGTCCTGTGGGAGGGCTTTCAGCCACCAGGACCCACTGCTCTGCTGGTCGCCTGGTCTTCCCCAAGTGCCAGCCTGTAAGGAAGGCCTCCATAGGATGAGTTCCAGGTTGGGAGGAACAGATTATAGAGCAAACACAGAGACGCTTGCTCCTGGCCTGCCGGCTGTCCCACAGTCACAGGAAGGCCCACTCGCTGCAGCATGTGCCCGGGCAGGTCTCCATGGAGCGGTTGCCCTATGCCCTGTCCAAGGTGAGTCCACAAGGGCAAATTATGAATAGGAAATGTGCTGCATGTGAAGGAGGGGTGGGTGGCCGCCTGCCTCTGCAGCAGGCACTCGCTTGTCATTTCATACATGCATTCATGCAGCCGTCCTCTGAGTCCCACTGTGCAGTCCACGGGGCCCACGCCGCGACCCCCTGAGAATGGCCACAGCACTGTCCACAGGATGTTCACCATGGAGTACCCCGCTCTGCTGTTTCTCAAGGTGCACCCTGAGCTGATGGGCTTGCATCACCGAGAACTGCACGGCCAGGATGCACACCGCCCCTTTCCTCACAGCACGTTTTCCTCAGGATTTCTACCTCCACCCACAGATACTATTTGCCTCTGGGACCTCAGCACCACCTGACCCTTTTCAAGAGCTCTTGGCCAGTGGCCCGAAAGTACCACAGCTAGCAGGTCATGTCACTCCTAGAAAACTCCTTGCATCCAGTTGCCCTTCTCATCACCATTCCTGTTGCCTTAACCCAACTTGTGGCTGTTTCAACTTCTTTCCTCAAGGACGGGTCACTTGCCCATCTGCCCCTGATTTCCCCGTCCTGTATCCACCTCCACCATCATCGCCACCAACACCATTAGCACCTCCAGCGTCATCACCACCCTCGCCACCACCACCACCAGAGTCATCACCATCACCATTGTCACTGTCACCAGCCCCAGCCCCGCCATCATTTCTGCTGCTCCTTCTCTAAGACCCTGGCATACGGCGTGGGTTTTATCATCTGTCACCTAATGCTTTAGGGAGTTTTTATTTGTCACTTACAGTGAAAGGCTCAGATCCCGTGTGCGGGGGGCCAGTGCCCTCCTCCAGTAAGCACAGAGCAAATAAAACACTATCCTCCGCGCGCAGGGTTGGACAGTGATTGAGACGGTCTGAGACTGAATGTGGGAATCTGAATGGAAACCGAAGCTCGGCTGCGGTTTAGCATGGCTTCCCTGTCCTGCCGCCTCCCACCCTGCCGCGCTCCAAAGCGCTTTGCAGGTAATGTGTGCACAGATTAGAACACAAAACAGAGAGGCTGCGGGGAAGCAGCTGAGATGACCAAAGCTGCGTTTTGGGGTGAGGAGGATATGGTGGTGATTTGGGGAGGTGGGAGAGAGAGTTTCTGGTTTAACCAGCAAATTCAATTAGCTGGAACAACAGCCCACCAGCAATGCGGCTAGCTGGAGCTCGGTCTTACCCGCAACCTTTGAATCCGTGCTCCGTGAGACGACGCACCAAGGCGTGACCACGCAGAGAAGCAGTTGCAGCTCCATTTGTCTACTTAGCAAAATAGGAAACTAAGTTGAGTACTGCTGGGCTGATGGTTTTGCAGGGAAGAAATGCTGCCACGCTTTGGTGGCTTAATCAGATTTTCTACTTTTTCTCTTTCCATTTGATCAATTTACATGTGTCCTGCAAGGAACCGTGCTGAAGACAGCTGGCCCATCTGGAGTTCAGTGGGGAATATGGCTTTTATTAGCTCTTGAGTTAAAGCAAACGTGAAGTGGACGGGCTGCCCCAGAAATCCGCAGTAGAAGGGGCTGTTTATGGGACAATAACATTTCTCCCATTTCCCAGGGTTGCTGAATTATTTATTTATTTCATCATTTCTAGGAGCTCCAAAGCAATTGTTTCCTGGAATCCATGTGGCTTTAGGATTCTGGGTACAAATATGCTTTGTTTTACAAGGAATGAATTCAAGCGGCTCTCCAAAGCCACTGGTCAGGAGTTGAAATTATTGCCAGACAGAGCAGAAATATTTTTTTAAAAAGTGGAAATACCAGCCACGTCCTTCGCAGCTGATGTAATAGGTTTCTAAGGTGATGTAATTTTGAAAATATTGGAGAGCTTTGCCACGGCCTGTGCTTTAAGCCACGTAGCAGGCATCTGTGAGTGTTCAGCCGCAGGTCCCACTAACAGATCTTTCAGCCCTGTCACTCTGAGCCCTGCCCTGTCAGGAGGTCTGGCCAGGGGCCCTCGATCGCCTTGCGAATGTCCGCCTTGGCCTTGCGCTGACACTCAGCACGTGGAGCGTGGCCCCGAGCAGCTTCTAGGACTCAGTGCAGAAAACGAGGGAACGCTACATACATAACATGCCGTGACCAAGCCAAGGGTCAAAGTGAACGTGGCTGCTCAGCAAAAGTTACTGGCGCTATTTTCTCTGAAGAAGCAGTGTGCCGGATAAGTGCTGGGCATCGGCAGCAAAACCCCTCCCTGCACTCTGCAGACTGCCTCTCTCTCCTCCACTGCCCCGCCACTGTCCCGCCTTGGCCCTACTTGTGCTCCGCAGCAGGTTCCCGACCTCCCTCTCAGTGTCCACCCCGCGTCGGGCGGTGGCTGTCCACAGGAGCGGGAGGGCGGCCCCGGCGCATCCACCGCGTGGTTCCCTCTCAGAGTCCGGCATCCACCCCTGCGCCGCCCCTCTCTCCTGGTTACTCTGCCTGCTGTCCTTGAAATGCGCCAAGATCACCGTCGCTCTTCCTCTTCCGGTTTCCTTCCCTGAGATTCCTTAGGATTAGATGTCTGGGTTCAGCTCTTCCAAAGAGACGGGTCTGAATGTTAAGATTAGAGCGCAAAAGGCCTCTGGCTCCCCCTCCTGCATCCTCTTCTCTCCCCTCT
>NDGN011510794.1:693-10822 GCA_002564285.1 Tympanoctomys barrerae
AGAAAGAAAGAAAGAAAGAAAGAAAGAAAGAAAGAAAGAAAGAAAGAAAGAAAGAAACCTCAGAGTTGTCCAATAATTCCATGGCCTTCTGTTCATTTAAAAAAAAAAAAAAAAAATGAAACCAGGGAAAGTTAGGGAGATAGCTCAGCAGTCTAAGTGCCTGGCTGGCAAGCGTAAGGTCCTGAGTTCAATCCGCAGAACTGCATGGCATGCAGGTCCAGAATCCCAGGCGTGCTGAGCCAGTCACTGAAGCCAGGCATAGTGGAGCAGGCCTGTAATCCCAGTGCTGGGGAAGCTGAGACAGGAGGATCACTATCAGTCCCAGCTGTGTAGCAAGACTCTGTACCAGATAAATAATTTAAAAAAAAAAAAAAATGAAGCCAGGGCCAGGGATATAGCTCAGTGATAAAAGTGCTTGCCTAGCAATGTCAGATCCTGAGTTCGATTCCCAGTGCCCCAAAAAAATATGAATTCAGAAAAGAGGGATAAATTATTATCCTCATAATAAAGGATAAGTTATTAAACAGGAGCTTATGATTTAGCTGATAAAATGAACTAGAATACATAGAATATATAAACTAGAACACACGTGTATGTGTGTATAGGATCACAAATAATAAGCTGCTTACTCAAACTGGGCAACACCATTTCATAAGATACTGACTAATTATGCCACCTGAAAACTTATAATAAACCAAAGCAAAATTAATAGCAAACACATGTTTCCTCTTCATGAAGTTACTTCACTTCATGGAAAAATCAAATACTGTTATGTTGAATCACTGCATTAAAAAAAATTGGGGAGCCCAATCCACTTAGGATACCTATTATAAGTTCTCTCTAAAATATAACATGACAGAAATGTACTAAAATTTTAAAAGAACCTAGAACAATGGTGAGTGGCATACCTCCAGAAGGTACCCAAAGCATACAAGCACAAATTGTTTTCCTATTTTATCTTCCTAAGCTTGTGACAGATTAAATCATTAATAGTTCACAAATAAGTGTAAGAGATTTTTAACTATGCTATAGGCTTTTACATAAGCATATAAAAAGAAAATGAATAAAGATGTAAAAAAAAAGACAGATTAAACTTAAATTTGAACCATTAAATTGTAGTAAAGTAACCTACCACAGAAAACATCCAAATTAGACAATCACAAAGTGTAACACTCAGCTTCTGTTTTGACCCTCTTCGAATGCCTCCCCTACTCTAAGTGCTACAGTCTGTAGAAATCTGATTTTAGTACGTGCCAATCCGTTGCAAAAAGAAGGTAGACTAAACTAGCATCAGATGGGCTTTGGGGATCTCACAGTTAAATTGCTTTGAGCAATAGAAATTATAACCTAACATGGTTTATATCTACTTAGGCAGGTTTCTCCCTCGGATATTGCTGGGCCATTCACAAAGCGAGTCAGTATGTAAAACTTGGAGCGCCTGGAGTTGGTTAAGCACGAGCCAGGCAAGGACCGTTAGTGAACCTGGGTGATTTTCCCTGTACACACTTCTCCTACGAAAATTGATGAGGAAATGTATGAGAGGCAAGTGCCAAAAGTCAGCCTTAGAAGAACAAATTCACTTTCTTCGAAAGTCACAGCTGGTTCTTCTACATTTAGAATCTGGTACGTAATCAAATGGCTTAGGTGTTAATTTTATATCCTTTTCTTTCTTTTTGAATTAGTCCTGTAAAGGAGAACAACTTCTAAGAATTAGTTTCATCTGGAATTTAAGGAGCTTCAAAAGGAAAAAAAAAAAACTGTTCAATGATCAAAGCAAAAAACAAAAATTCCCTAAAATGGTAAACAATATATCTTAACTGCGATCTCATGATGGCTACCTCTGTCGGTAATGCCACCAGGAATGCAGAGTTGAATTCTAGGAGAAATTCCCATGGCAGACTTGGTGGCTCAGTGTGTTCCATTAAATGATGCACTAGTCTTTTCACTGAGTGCAGTGGTCCCCCCAATAAAAAGAGTTTTAGAACATGATAAGTCTAATTTAAGGACTGTAATCATGAGGAAGAAGTAATGATGTAAAATAGACATTCATTCATTCACTCATTAGTTCGATCAAGATTTTTCTTGTTTTTGAGACAGTTCAAGGCTGACCTTGAACCCACAATAGAGCAGAGGCTGGCCTTGAACTCAAAACAATCCTTTGGCCTTGGCCTCCTGAGTGCTGGGATCACAGGCACACCACTCCTTTCCACTGCATCATTCAACACTTATTAAATGGGAAATCTGTAACATATTTGTGTCACTGTGTAAGCCTCAAGTTTCACCACTCTGCTTCATTTTCCCAGTAGCAGTTAAATAAGGAAAAGTCTCCCCAGCTTAGGTTTGATTCTCACTGATTAAAGCTACAGCTCAGAATCACCCACCCGCACGTCCTTCCTTCTCACCAGACCTGTCAGCACCGACCACTTTCTAAAATATCTTTGATTCTGAGGGAGATAGGATAAAAGTCCTCACACAGACTTTTTTTTAAAAAATCAAAGTCTGATAATAGCTGTTATTTCTCTGCCCTGAAAAAAAAAATCTATGCTTAAAGCAAGGAAGATAACTTAGAATCATAAAAATCAAAGAACTTTAGAGCTTATAGAGACACATACATCTAGATAATAAAAATAGAGACATAGTCACCTAGCCCACATGAGGGTCCCAAACTTGCTGATTTACAGAAGTGCTCACCATTAAACCAAAATGAAGAACATAAGGGCAACATGGGAAATTGTGTAAAAGCTCAAATTGTTGAATGAGGAATTGTCTATTATTCTGAGAAGACACTTATGACTCTTGCATGGAATGGGAGTGAAAACAATGGCAACTGACCATGGTAAGTTATTTGTCACTATTTGATGAACTGAAAGCTGCCAAATCTATATGGCACAGATAGACAGACAGACAGACAGACAGACAGACAGACATTTTCTGTTGTGTGAATTTTCTGGATTTTATTTAATCTACATCCTATTATTTTATAGACAAAGAAAGCTTGATGAGAAAAAGATACTTGAACAAAATGACATGACAAAATGCCAGAATGAGATCTAGGTATAATCTTCACTTTTTTCAATCACATAGATGTCCTTTAAAAATAATAATAAAACTATTTTCCTCACGCATGTTGGTAGTTGAGAATAAAGTACAGATCCCTAGATATTCTAGTTGTTCCAACTGTCTCTATGCCATTGGTTTAAAATGTCCACTATTTTGAGAAATGGACTGATTTTTTTCAATATATTTAATACATCATCTACAGGGGCTTACTATACAGATCCAACTTGTAGTGATCCTCCTGTTTTCAGCTTCCCAAGTGCTGGGATTACAGATGCACCCCAACACACCCAGCCTCAATCATCATCTCAGCATACCCTCGAGGCGGGGCCAGCACTGCACACCAGAGAACAAACACCCACACACACACACACAATCTCTGCACGTGCCTAAGCAGGTGCTTTAGTCCACTGAGCTCTGTCCTGCCCTGATGTTGTCTTGAGTGGTCTATAAGAAAAAAGTTCTGTCCCCCAACAAATTATCAAGTTATTTTATTGGACATACTGTAACAGATGCTGGATGTATAGTTCCATGAACCACAAGTACATGTTTTTTCTGAAGTAAATTGCTCAACTGGTCATTATCTAGCAATTAAACAAAAAATCTTAAACTCATTACTAAAAAACAAAACAGCTTAGACTATATTATCAATTTCACTAAATAGGTCTTCATTTCAAAGTAATTACCCTTGCCCTTCCAATGGAAAGTCTTCATCCTGTTGTTTAACATAGAGACTTGGATTTATAATCATTGATTTAAATGTCTGTCAATGGATGAACAGATAGAAACGTAGTATGTATACACAATGATACTACTACGCAGCCATGAAGCGATGTTTAATAACTATAAAAGTCTGTCATCTGTAGCAACATGAATGAACCTACAGGACACTATAAAATAGGTAAAATAAACTAGGGATATAAAGATAAATAACCGCATAAGCTCATTTTCTGTAGAATCTAAACAAGTTGATGTCATATAAGTAAAGAGTAGAATAGAATAGTGGTTACCGGAGGCTAGGAAGGGAAGATAGG
This sequence comes from Tympanoctomys barrerae, assembly GCA_002564285.1. Classification (NCBI taxonomy): domain Eukaryota; kingdom Metazoa; phylum Chordata; class Mammalia; order Rodentia; family Octodontidae; genus Tympanoctomys; species Tympanoctomys barrerae. The sequence goes on from NDGN011510794.1 coordinate 4,785, forward strand.
AAAACATTGGCCAATGAGTAGAAAATTACACTTAGATAAGAGTCATAAATTCTGGTGTTCAGTTGCATAGTAGAATAAGTATAGTTCATGATCTTCTACTGCATATTTCAGAATGGCTAGAAGCAAAGAATCCAAAGGCTCTTACCACAAAGAATCACTTAATGGATGGCAAGGAAGTAGGCACCAAACACTCAGAACTCACTATCAGACCATGTGTGCGTGTATTGAAATACTCTACCACAGAAATATGAAATGTAGTAAACTATTCCATAAATATATCAATTAAAAGCAAAACCTTCAATTTATTTGAAACCTCTCTGAACACTGAAAATAAGAGATCTATAGAAATGATAAATATATTTTTAACACCTCTGATGAAGTGCAGTAAAATATTTTTGATAAAAAGACTGTGCTACTTTTTTGCTTCATTTATTGGGGCTTCTATTTCTTACCCCTAAAGCAACAAATTCTGGCTACAACAACAAAATCATTATTGTTTTTCTTTGCACAATACACTTAGGTAAACAGAAGTGTTCATTCATCTTCATGGCTTTCAATCCATAGTTTTCCCTTTCTGGGATTTAAATAAACATGTAAAAAATACATAAATCTCTGAAGATGAAATCTAAATCTCTTTAGTGGTAAAAGCTTTTTAAGATATGTGAAGAATTTGAAAGAGAAGAACGGGAACTATGTATAAATTAAACTGGAGGGTACACGCTTAAACCAAGAAAATAGGATTATCTAGAGTTAAGCCTATTTTAATAACAATATTATATCCACGTAAAAAAAAAGTAAAGTTTTCCTCAGGTTAAAAAAACAATGGAACAAACGGCTATAGGCAATGCTCCATGCCAAAAGAGCTCTGCTGAGTTTTATTTTGTTTTACCCTTTTAATTCTTTTTCTGTTTTGTTTCAAACAATTTGCTCCTTTCTTCTACTCACCCTGAGCGGAGTAGTCAGGCTCAAAGGCTCCCAACTGGTTATCGGTGCCTCAGAAGCATGGGTTACTGTACATTGAGCATCACCATCCGCGAGTTCCTAAAACGTCAAACTAAAGGTCTAAAAGGATGTTTTTGACTTAAAAAGTGAGAGAACAGCACTTAAGCATTGCCCCCCATCGCTGTGGTTTCATGTGCTCTCAGCAGGTCCACGTGTTGAAACCGAATCCCCAAGTTCAACTGTGAATGCTCTTCAGAGAAGGACCCTCTAGGTCAGTGACCGGGCGCCCAAACCCCAACCCAAACCCACGTGTTTATCGCGAAGCACCAACACTGCAATTGAACCTAAATGCTGAGGGGTCAGTTTAGGAAAAACAATTCACACAGACGAATTTCTATTAAAATAAAAGCAAATTAATATATGTGCTGTGGCTTTGCCATCACTTCTTTAGGAGGTTAGTAAGGGTTAGAAGAGGTCAGGAAGAAGGGCCCCACCTTTAAATTATTGGCTGTAGAAGAAGAACAGAGACCTGAGCTCCGCCCCCATGCTCTTACTGTGTGATACCTTCTTCCACAACAGGGCAAGACGAACCTCCCCTGGTGCCAGCACACTGATGTTGGACTTTCAAGTCTCTGTGACTGTAGTACATTTCTCTTCTTCATAAAACACTCAGTCTCAAGTCTTCAGTTGTAGCAACACAAAGCAGACTCAAATATCCATTAAGGAGCTTTATAACATAGATGGTATGAGAGGATATCTTCTGATTAAAATATATAGAATGGAAATGATTGTCTAGCTAAAGAATCAAAGAGAAATAAATACTCTATACTTTTAAAAATAATTTATTTATTTACTTATCTATTTATTTGGTACCTGCATCTTAGACTCATAGTGATACCCCTGTCTCAGTCTCCCTGGTGCTGGGATTACAGGAGTGCATTACTCTATATATTTTTAAGAGAAAATTCCCCTCAGTGTAAATTCATTTTTTATATAGCCAAAGTCCACCCCTCTAGAGATCATTCTTTCATATCCACTGCTGTCTGAACTTGTGTAACAGTTGATCCCTTCTCTGATGTGTCCTCTAGACCATATTTAACAAAAGAATATTCAGCTCATGTCCGACTTTTCATCTGCTTTCTCCACATTTATCATCCCTTTTTATACTCCAGGATGTCCTTGCCTTCATATGAAAGACTCAGCTCTCCCTTGCTGTTCGGCCTCCCTAACACGAGCACAGCCACCTCTACGAAGCCTCCCTACATGCACACAGGTTGGGCCCAGAGACCAGGGACCATGGCCCTGGTGGATCCAGCTTTCCTTCTTGCTTGACAGGTTTACTTATAATGCTATCATTTAACCCCTTTAAGCCTCAGATCGCTCTGATGTTCTTGATCATTTTAAACTGCTGCTGACCAGTACAGTATAAAGTATCACATATCCACTAAACACTAACAATTTTAATTACTACAGTTTCACTGTTCAATATGAAAAGGTCCTTGGTGCTCCCATGGGGCAAAAGTGAGTCAAGGGATGATGTAAGCAGGAGGGTTATTGTTAGGACAAACATGCACAAGCAGTATTAGACACCCTGGTGTCAGGGAAGGCAGGAGGTCTTGGCCTTAGAAATCATAAAACTGTATGTCAAAGCTGACCCTTGGAGTTCACATAAATCTACTTCTGCTGAAACAGACATTTGCACCTCCTTCTCTGTCTGCCTTCTCTCTCAGCCAGACTGATCCCTGTCCACAACCTTACAACTTCAACTCGCGAGGGACTCATTGTCACCAACCCTACCTCTCTGATTTTCAGTTGCAGTTTTCCACCTCATCCTGTAAAGATTTCCTAATCCAAATTTGCACCAAGTCACACCACTTGTCAGAAGTCACCTCTGGAGTGGCCTCTTCTGATAGCTGCCTGTATATAATCCAATCAATGGTGAGACTGGAGTGAACGAGCAGGGACTGCCCTTTCAGGATCACTGCGAACAAACGTGTCTGCAGAGGAACAGCCTCTGTGGAAGCACGACTGCTTCTGGAGCTGTGGGGAAGCCAAGCCCGGAGGACAGCAGCCAGCAGACTTGCGCTGGTCTTGGAATCCATGCAGCAGTCATCACCAAGCTTCCAAAACTTTTTCAGTCGCAATACAGTCTAGGGGACAGCACTGGGTGAAAAGAGGCTTCTGCATAGTTAATATTAAAATTCAGCTCCCCACCAAGAGGCTCCTCACTAAGCCACTTTGTACCAGCCACAGCCAAGTTGAAAACCATTGCTCAATAGAATCTAATCTATCACTTAATTATGCATCACTTCATATTGCGTATTGTTTCAGTTTTGGGGCATTCCTTGAAACTTGTCCTAACCTTCTTAATTGTAGGTACTGTACTTTATAAGGACATGTTTTTGTAACCTTTCTCATTCCCTTTCCTCCAAGATCACAGGGAATAAGAAGTGCTGAATTAATACTTTCATATATATTGAAAGATCGTGAAAGTGGGTTAGCCAAGATCACACAGATGATCCGTAATGAGGCGAGGACAAGAATCTATGTGGGCGAAAATGCTAAAGTGAAACATCTATATCCATTAATGACTGACACACAAAAGTAGATAATTCAAATCTAAAGATTCATTCTACAATTGATCATATTGCTATCTTTGACTTTGTCAAGTACGACTTTCAATACACAAAAAGTATCTGCAAATCTCTCTATCTGTGTCTATATCTATATATTGATATCTATATATAAAATATAGTCAATTATTTCAGCGTTTCCACAGATAGTGTATTTGCATTCTTCATAGTAGTTAGGTTCTACAATGTAGCTTCAGACATTAAATCAATAAGAAGTGAACCATTTTCCCTAGAGAAAATACAGGGGTATATTCTTGTCAGCCTCCAGATACATTTTTGTCATCTTGATATACAATCTTGTTTTAGCTCTGATTCTGATAAAGACAGCTTATTTAAGACATATTGCTCCTCCACTGGCATTGAGCTCATTGTCAACAACAGTACAACTCATGCCTGAACAAAGTTTATCTACCCATATATTTTATCTGTGAAACATATGGTACCCTTCTTTCAGTAGGAAAGACACTTGAGCATCATTATAAATATGAAATCACCAATAGAAAGCTCTCAAAATGAAGAAAAAGTGGCACTCTGTGGACCACAAAATGACCTTCACTTATAGGATATGAGCTGCAACAAGTGGTAAGATTGTCTTCTTGTTTGACTTCAGCTGGGAAGACACACATCAGGAGATTCCAATGATTCATGATTCTACACAAGTCCATGAATGACCATTGAAGTGTCACAAATATTGTTTTGGGCACTACCAACAAGTTTTATCAAGGACAATGTGCAAATAAAGAGTCTGTAAATAACTATCCACTGTATTAATGCATAATTCAAGTGATTAAACTGTGAGCTATTTTTCCTTATATCATGATTTTTCTCTCTATAAGAATTATGATAATAAAAAGAGAGATAAACAGTTCCTTTGATCATGGTGGAATATAGACCCCGAGGTTATTGGAGCCTGGTATTTGGTTTTTACATCATTATGTTATCCACAAACAGTGCCAATACTAATCATAATTGCACATTATTTACAAATGATTATTTATAAATACTGGTACTTGTACCTGTATTTTAGAGTCATATTAACTTTTCAGCTTAATGCTTACTTCTATAATGCATTCGTAGTAAAAGAAGCATGAATTTTACAAACAAAACTACACACTTAGAACACGATATATAGGTTTAATGAATATTCACTAAAGAAAATACTGTAACACTTGATAAAACAGATGCACAAATTCAATCATGTAGCAGGATGCAAAATCAGCACACAAAACTCAATAGTGTTCCTATACACTAATAATAAACCCATTGAGAAGCAAATGAGGAGAAAAACACCATTCACAACAACACCAGAAAAAATTAAATAGTTAAGAATTAAGCTAACTAAGGAAGTGAAAAAACTTCACAGTGAAAAACTACAGCACTCTGTGAAAGGAACTTGAAGAGGACATCAGAAAATGAAAAGACATCCTGCTCTTGGGTAGGCAGAATCAACGTAGACAAAACTGCTACACTTTCAAGGCTGATAAACTGATTTAACACAATCTCATTTTAAAAACCAAGAGTATTAGTCACAGAACTGCAGAAAACCATCCTAAAATATAATGGACCATGAAGAGGCCCAGAATAGTGAAAACATCCTGGTTGACAAAAGCAAAACGGGAGGCATGAGAATCACATAACTGAAGTTATACTACAAAACTGCTTTGACAAAAATGGCATGGTACTGACACAAAACCAGACATGAGGAACAAAGGAACAGAACGGAAGATGCAGGAACAATCCCGAGCACACTTATCTATTTGACAAAGAGGCCAAACACATACACTGGATGAAAAAGTGCATCTTTAATAGATGATTTTGGGGGAAAATGGTTACTCACACGAAGAAGACTGAATCTAGACCCGCTACTTCTCACTAGGTAATAAACTAAAATCGAAGTGGGAGAACTAAATGTTAAAGTGGAAATAACCACTGGAAGATAAAATAGATAAAGCTCTTGAAGTCATAGGTGTGTGAAAGGACTTTTTCAACATAACCCTGGTTGCACAGGAAATAGTATGGAGAATCAACAGATGGAGGTATACACTGTGTAGCAAAAGAAACACCCAACAGAATGCAAAGAAAACTTACAGAACGGGGAAACTTGACCCTGCTATTCTGCAGAGGACTAATAACTAAAATATATGAAGAACCAAAAGGCATGTATATCCTTCAAAAAATTAAAACTAGAAATTCCATTTGGCCCAGCTACTCCCCTTCTAGGTATCTTCCTAAAAGAGTTAAAGACAGTGTATGACAGTGACACTTGTATCCCTGTGCTTCTAGCACCATAATCCATAATAGCGGAATCTTAGAAGTAACCCTTACATCTATCAAAAAAATGAATGGATGAGGAAAACGTGGTATATATGCAAGATAGAGTACTACCCTGCCAGTAGGGCTGGCCAAATAGCTCAGTGGATTAAAGCACCTGCAAGCAGGTGCAGGGGCTGAGGGTTCGATCCC
>NDGN011510805.1:0-11160 GCA_002564285.1 Tympanoctomys barrerae
TCCTCCTCCTCCTCCTCCTCCTCCTCCTCCTCCTCCTTCTTCTTCTTCTTCTTTTGCAGAACTAGAGATTGAACTCAGGCCTTGTGCTTGCCAGGCAAGCACTTATTCTACTGCGCTGTCTCCCCAGCCCCTCAATTTTTTTTTTTAAAGAAAAAACTTCAAGTATTTGAAGACCTAGAGCAGGCAGAGGGACTCTTAATAGAAACTATTCAAGTAGTAAAAAATTTAAATAATTTTTAAAAAAGGATTAGCTATTGCCATGCATAAATGATAAGAAAACTAATTCTCATCATGTTTTAAATCTCACAATATATGTACACATTTATTTATAAATGCACAAAAGGAGTTGATCATCTGACTCTATAGTCCTCACAAGTTTTCACTTAACAAACTGGAAAAAAAATGCTGGCACAGAAATTAAGTCAACAGAGAATTCAAAAGTGTAGGATCCAAAAAAATTCATAAGTTTTCTTTTTATGGCAATGGTGCCCAAGATGCTTTTGATGGAAGTTTTTTTTGAAGAGGAACACTGTGTAACAACACAGGAGAAATGCATGGTAGGTCTGTGGGAGTCATTACAAAATATGATGGTTTTAATATATTTCCAATCTCCATGATTGCAAAATAGGGTGGTTATAAAATTTCATCTAAATAAAAAATGTCTATTCTGTAGTATGTTATTGTAAACTTTAGAAAAATGATTTTGAGTAGAGTTTCTGTTCTTTGAAAGCAAAATATTTACTAATGGATAAAATACTGAGAAATCCAATAATTGTGATACTTTTCAGTACCTAAATTTCAGGTAGAATTTTCTAAAGATATGTTTCCCCAGGAACTTTACCCAATCCATAAAACCAAAAAAGAAACTAGATACATTACTGTTCTGGTAACACTGAGACTGTTGTATCAATTCTAAAGCAAATAGTATAATTGAAACATGGGGGGCTGGGGAGATGGCTCAGTGGAATAAGCGCGTCTCTGGCAAGCGCAAGGGCCTGAGTTCATTTCCCAGTTCTGCAAAGAAGAAAAAGAAAGAAAGAAAGAAAGAAAGAAAGAAAGAAAGAAAGAAAGAAAGAAAGATGGGTCTTTCCTGCACAAAAGTGTCTCTAGCCACCAGGGCTTAACTAGTTATGGGCACTAATTCGAGAAGGGCCATTAAGTTGATCACTCATATTGGCATAACATTTTACAGGCTGCATATGCATTTAATGTCAATTATTCCCTTTCACCTTCTAATATCCTTATCAAGTTGAGCCTTACAACAGTGTCCTTTGGAGATGGGATAAGTGTTGAGCTTAAGTTTGCAGACTTTGAAGGTCATGGTTTTTAAACAGTACAATAGCAATGCATAAATTCTCCACAATTCACTAGGATGCTGTTCTTTACTAGTTGTGGCCGAAGTTGAAAAAGAAATAAATTTTTTTTTAAAAGAAATCAGGATGAGCCCGTGAAATTTGGAAGGTAATTACGAGGACTGCTTAGAGATTGCTAGAGTTGGGTCAGGGGGATCTGTGCTTCATTTGACAAATATTTACTTCTAACCATTTAGTGCTAGATGCTGTGCTGAATGCAGGAGGTAGCGCTCTGGCACATTTTGTGGGAAGGGACACAAAAGGTGAGAAAGGTCTCTTGTTGTTAGCCTGGATATATCTTTGTGAGTTTCAGAAATCATTATCTTCAGGGCTGGAGGGAAAAGAAATCCAGATTTTCACAGACTGTCTCATTAGCTATGAGGGTAAGGCTTTAGTACTAAGAGGATGTGAACTACTACAATACATAATACATTCATTATTGCAATTCTTCTACTAACCTGTTTTGAAATTCTGCTTTATTTTTTTCTTTTTAAAACAAAAAAAAGATAAAAGAGGCACATGAATGAATAAAATTCATCTAGATTGGTTAATACGTGATGACAAAAGATTCTGTAGCACAGAATAACAAAAATGTTTAGTAAGCTCAATTTATATCTTCCAGGTACAAAATGTCTCAAAAGACATGAGACATTTTCTTCCTATCAATATTGTCTGCTTATTACATGGATGCAGTATTATTTCCTCTTTTACTAAAGCAATCAAATGTCAAGGAAAATTAAAACTTTCAGGTTACATAACTGGCCTTTATATGGAGCACTGAAATTTCCTTTCCTAAGGCCCATTTTGCTCCGCTCACAACCATGATGAAATTGCAATTTTTGTTTAATGTATGAAGACTTTTGTTTTTAAAGCCTGAAATCAAAAAATGAGAATGGCAGTTACACTTTTCTCCCCTCTGTGAGTGATTTGTTATCAATTGATCAAGAAAAATCATCTGCTCGCTAGTTAATTTAGATGCAGACAAAACTAGTACAGACAGGGCAGGGAGATGGCTCAGTGGAATACACTGGCAAGCACAAGGGCCTGAGTTCAATCCCTGGTTCGTCCAAAAAAAAAAAAAACAACTAGTACACACACACACACACACACACACACACACACAGAGGAAAAAACCAACACAAGATGAAAGATACTGCTGAGTGTGGTGGCACATGTACATGATCCCAATACCTTGGGCTGCTGAGGTGGGAGGATTGCACAACTGAGGCTAGTGGAGGCAGCATGAGACCCTGTCTCAAAATTAATTAATTAATTAAGAAATAAAGAAATGGAGGGAAAGAGAGAGAGACAGAGAAGAAGAAAGAAGAGGAAGAGGAGGAGCAGGGTATGAAAGGGGAGGAGGAAGACGAGGAAGATAGGATTCTACTTAAGTGATACTTTTTGTTGAAGTTCTCAGAACGAGAGTTATTAACCAGCACTTGGGATCAGGAAAACTGGAGGGGGAGCATTACAGCTATATGCACACTTTTTAACTTTTTAACTGAACCCCAGAATAAGCAAAAATGGGATGATATTCCAGATTGTTTTAAAAATGTCTCATGAATCTCCATGCCTGACTTCTCCGATGCAGAAAGGAAACATTAATAACCACCTTCTTAATCCTGGTAGAGTAGATACCCAGCTCTTGAGATAAGAGGTATATAGACTCATGCTTAATGGTCTAAGGCTAACATAGATCAGCTCAAAAGTATCAAGCAACTCAAATTAAATAACCATACTCAAAGTATCACTAAAGATCAGCCTATGTCTTTATCTAGCTGATTAAAAATATTTCAAAAGCATTAAGCAGAAATTATTTTTCCCATTGCACTCATGAATACAAGGAAGCTTGGGAGATTGCTTTAAAAGATCTAATGAATAATAACAGATACGTCTTCTGGGGATAAAAGGTGAGGAATTAAAAAAAAAAGAACACAGAAATAAAAACTCAAAACAAAATCACTACATTTATCAAACATCATCCTGTTCCTGTTTTTTTTCTGCTTATATGAATGGATCACCTTTATGATTGATTAAGATAGAGTAATATTCATTTGGAAGTGATTTGTTTTTGTCTTTTATTTACATCATCTTCAAGTGAAAGTAACTGGCTAACTGTGGGCATACTAAGTGATGGTGTCCAAGAAGGGCGGCCTGGCTGAGGCGTGTTCTGTGAAAGCCAGTGCAGGCAAGGACAGTGGCCTTTTACTGCACGCCGACCGCAACCCAGCTCTATGCTCAGAAGTTTGCATAGAGAAAACCGCAGGTACCTCTGGTTCACCCACGGAGACAATTTACACATCTGTCTATTAACACATGGTAGGTAGTTACGTTTAGAGGAAACATACTGACACATCTGTTTACCCTATGCCTAAGTAAATCTTTTGGTAATTAGCAGCTAACCAGCTGAGAGGTAAGTGGACCAAGGGTTTCCTGGCAAAAACATGAACAGTTTCACACATATTGGATGGTTTGAAAACAAGCCAATCAAGTTGCATTTATTTTTAAGTAGAAAAGCATCTTACAATTTGTAACTGTTGCACCATTTCTTCGCGGTAGGCTAGTTCCCTTTTCATGTGATCCTGAAAATTATCTGTCAGGAGAGAGAAATAGATAAAGACATTAATTGAAGAGCAAAATGCACTTTTAGAGTCCAGTCTGCATCTGAAGGTCCTACATCCATGGTTTTAAGCAAACTAGGATCGAGAATTTTTTTTTAAAAATACATCCCTGCTGAACATATGCAGATTTTTATTGTCATTCTTTCCTAAACAATGTGGTATAACAAGTATTACATAGCATTTACATTATATTAGATACAACAAGGAATCTAAAGGTGATTTAAAGTATGTGAAAAGATATGCATAGCTTATATGCAAGTATTATACCATTTTCCATAAGAGATTTGAGCATCCATGATATCTATAGGTATCTTTTGGCATCTGCAGAGGATTCTGGTACCAATTCGTCACTGTCACAGGAACAGTTGTACCTAGTAAAAATACTGCTGTGGTTCTATGGAGTCTCCCCTCTCTCTTTCCTTCTCACTTATTTTTTTAAAAAGAAACAATATAGTTTTCAACATTCTATAATATAAGTAGAATAGACAGTACATTTTGAAAGGGTAAGGCTATACCTTGTATTTCATAGACTCTCATAGCCCAGCAAGACTAGTCGTTTGAATATAAGAATTACACAGAAACATCATCATATTCTCAAATGTGACATGGCATGAAAGCTTTCACCATCTTCAGAAGTCCAGCGCCATGGAGGATGCGGGCCTTAGATAGAGCTGCCCACAGGAAATGCTGACAGTTGTATGTGCAGCACCTTTGGGTGAATAAGATATAGGAAAATGCTGGGCTGGCTTTCCCTGCAGCTCACTGCTCTTACCCTGTGGCCTGGTTCTCCCAGCTAGTGTCCCTCTCCCTCCATATTAGCTCTGTCACAGTGCTTCTAGGACCTGGTACTATTCTAAAGATAGGGCCTCAGTCTGAGAAGAGGGCAAATTTAAGAGATATTTTTACACAAAACTGGTGTTGCTAACTTACATTATTGATCACTCTTATTTCATTAAGGAATGACTTCCAAATGAATAGCAGTATTTTATCTTTTTCATGTGATCTTTTAAAAAGTAGACTTGACTGATTTTGGCTTTTTCTGTCTTAAAGGAGAAAGTAGGATGATTTCACATTGTATTTGTGATTAATAGACAGCAGTTTTAAGAAACAGAAATTTCATCCTTAGCTTTTCCTCTCCTCTTTTCACCTCTGCACACACGTATTCTACTTCTGCCCTCCTCTCTTTGTCTTTGTCATTGTTACCTCCCAAATACAGGCACTTTTCCTCTGAGTAGCTTTTGGACTTTGGGACTCCAATCCTTCCTCTTACAAATCTCTTTTATTCTCCTGCTCAAAATTCTCCAAAAGTTTCCTATAACCTTCAAGTCTTTTTCTTTTTCTTTTTGACTTTTACCTTTTTACATTGTTGGAATTCTTTCCCAGGCCTAGCATGTATTATAAACTTTTTTTAAAAAAGACTCAATTGCTACTCTGATGTTTGAATGTGACGTGAAAATGTTGCAGTGAAGGGATGATGTGGTGTGATGTGAGGACAGCAGGAGGAGCTTTTATTCCCTTGGAGAGTCAGAGGGAGGATTGCTTGAGCAGGCCCCAAACAACAGGGGAACCAGCCCACCCTAAAATGCTGGCTCCAATGCCATGTCCCACAGTGTGGCCCGAAAGCTTCCAGGAAGACTAGTGTGCTTCCAGAGGCAGACAACCCAAGATACCAAGTATGTCTCCCTCTGGGAAGGACAGAACTTTCCTCAGAGCCTTAGAAGATTCCTCTGCCTGAGGAGTCTGAGGTGCCTCTGACTAGAGTGGTAAAATGACATGGTCTAGGAATAGGGGTGACTGACGCTGAGCTGTCTTGATCTCTTCCTCAGGACACCAGGAGATTCTGATCTGGGAGAGGAAATGGCTATAGAAGGTACAGAGTGCAAGGGTGAAACCTAGCCTGTACTTAATTCTTGCTCATTGCTCTACTATGGTGCTTAATGCAATTATGTAAAATGAAAAGAATGAGGCCATTAAAATACTGGGAAAGTGGTATTTTTGCAAGATGGGAATGGGAGAGAGTATCAAAGGCAAAAACCCAAAAGGAAAAGACTGATAGATTCAATTAGGCAGGAATAAAAAGTTTGATATGAAAATACATTGAGGGACCTTCATAATGTGGTGCATGCGTACAATCACAGAACCATGAGAGGCTGAGGTAGAAAGATCACAAGTTAGATCCCTGGGAAGATTAGTAACTTAGTGAAGTCCTATTTAAAAACAAAATGAAAAAATGACTAGGAATACAGCTTAGTGCAAAGGCCTTGAGTTCAATTCCTGGGACCACAAAAAAAAACCCAAATAAACAAAAAAAAGGACATTCATAGACTGCCATGTACTAATGAAAAGAGCTACATTTTAAGGAGAATAAGAAATGGTAGGTACTGTATCATGTTTTACTTTATTTAAAAAAATGATTTGATATGTGTTAAAAGAACTGAAACTCCAAAATGTTAACTGTGGTTATTGGCATTTTTTTTTGTTTTCTCCTCTTTGTATTTCTGTATATTCAAAATTTTCTACAATAAACATACATAATTTTTAAGATACGACTTTAAGGATTAGCTATATTCCAAAGGTTGATTAAAAATATAATTTCATTGTAGAAAGAAGGTCATTAAACTTATCTCTCTAGTAAGGCTCACTTAAAACTCAACTTTTTTTTTGAAACTGTAGTATAAAAAGAGGTAGCAGAAAAAAGCACTATAGTGCCACAGGCCAGCAGCACAGTGGCGGGGGCACTGCACGGGACTCAGAGGGGCAGAAAGCCAGAGTCTCGAACAGCAGTGAGATGTATGCAGGCAACACTCTGGGGCTTTAAAGAGAAGGAGATGCCAGAAAGCACAGGTTCACCTAGCTCCTACTCCTCTCCGAATAGGCCTCGGGGCTTCTTTTGTGTATGCTGTCTTCATTTGTGTATACTGTTTTCAGACAGCTATGGAGATTTTCCATCTTTTGGACAGCACAGGGGGACCCACACCAGCTCCACCCAGAGGATGCTCCCAAAGCAGTAATTACAAAAGGAAGGAAAGCGCTGAACACAAAGGAAGTCCACAATGACAGTCACAGCTGAAAGGTGCAGACAACCAGATGCAAATAGAGGAGATGATGTGTGTTTGTTTCTAATGAGGAAGAATCATAATAATTTGTACCAGTGATTCTTTTTTTTTAAAAAAAATCTTATTTATTTATTTGGTACAGGTTCTTGCTACGCAGCTCAGACTGGTAGTGATCCTCCTTTCTCAGCCTTCCCAGTGCTGGGATTACAGGCGTGTGCCACCAGGCCCAGTTTCAGTGGCTGGATCTGTGCGGGGCCAACATGGCATGCAGTACCAGGGATTGATCCCTGGTCCTTGTGCTTGCCAGGCAGGCGCTTAGACTGCTGAGCTATCTCCCCAGCCTGTACAAGTGATTCTTTATATAAGAATCTAAAATGACGACTTTTAGATGAATTATAACAAGGGTTCTCTTGGGCCCTTTCATTATCCTTCCATGTAGTAACTGATGGGCCTTTTCTTTCATATATCTCAAGTGCTATGAGCTTGTTCCTATACCTGCAGAACCAAGGACAACCTAGGAGCCCTGATTAAGCTCCTTCATACAACGCTCCTCGGGAATCCAGTTCATTCATGGTTGTTAGTCCCACCTCCCCAGTATTCAGGATTGAACATGAAGAGAGATATAGTTCTAGCCTTGTTTTTTTTCCACCTTTGTTTTATTTTAACACCTTTTTTTGGAAGCAAAAGCTTACCAAGTTGCCAAATTGCTCAGACTGGCCTTGAACTTGCAATCCTCCTGCTTTAGCCTCCCAGAGTACTATGATTACAGGTGTGGACCACCACAATAAGCTTTACTATTAGTTTTAATTTCTTCCAAAAGGATACCAACACTGCTAGCAACCATTTCCTGAGAGTATGTCACAGAGCCCCAAGGCTCCAGATACTGGAAGCAGCGACAGAGTCAAGTTCTGAGGAGCTCTTTCCTGAACCCAGTTACAGTGCAGTGAGGTAGAGGTGAGTACCAAGAGTGAAACAGACAAAAGAGGAGTCAACACAGAACTTAACAGAACCAGAAATATAGTCAGGAGGAGGTCAGGAATGGGAACCACACTGTAAGAGTGGGCAGACTTCCTGGAAGTGGTGAGATGCGAGCTGTACACAGGTCATGGAGGACCAATCTTGGAGTGCCTTTTAGAGGAACAATGTGCAGAGTAGGAAGTGAGAAGGAGCCATCTGCCTTGGAGATAGAGTAGACAGGGGAGAAGGAGAAATAAAACTGGAGAGGCAGTACAGACCTACTACCGAGGATTTTGAGAATTAGGAGTTAACGTAGCTAGAGCACAGTAAAAATAACCAGCTTCTTGAGAGTAAGATTTTCTTCTAAGCATGAGAGTTTTTCAGGGCAAAAGGCTGCAGAAAGAAAGTGAGGTCACAGAGTTCCTGCTTACTACCACCACCCACTGCTACTGTTAACAGCCTGCAGGTGCTGAGGGTCGGAGGGATACAGTTGGCCAGTGGAAATACAGTGAAGAAAGTAAAGAAGGGATCAGCATATTACAGAAGAGAGGAAGAGAAAATAGATATTCTAGATATGTAAATACAATCTGTTGTGACAATAACTTCTGGATTTAAAGCTGCAAAACTGATCAGCTCAGTCATGAGTGGGGGATTGTAGAGTGGTGGCAGTTGAAGTCACCTTTAATCATTTACTACTGTACCGTCCTATGTGATTGCTACTGCAGAACATGTTTGGCCATTTTATTGTCATCTCAAAGTGACCTGGATAACAGCGGAGCTCCTTCTCCTCCACCACCACCTCTTATATTTTCCCTTAACCCTAGAGTTCATTTTTATTGCCTTACTTTAAAATACTTTCTGGACTTCTCGAGTCTTACTCAGTTTGTCAATTACATTTACTATCTGGTATCAAGACAAGCTTGCTTCCTGTTTTATTCATATTAAATGTAGCCAAGAAACCTCTAGAAGCTCTGATTTCTAATACCAGTTTCTAATACTAGTTGGTTTATGATAAAGTCCATGTGGGAATGTAAGCATTAAACCTTAAAATAGTGTATAGTAACAACAACTCACATTTATTATCATTATGCATTCACTCCATGCAGGACACTTTGCACAGTTCCCTCATGTGATCCTCACAGCAAGCTCAGGAAGCAGGTAGTATTGTTTTACTGTTGGAAAAGAGGTTAGGGAACTTGCCTTGGACAACTTGGCCAGTGAGTTGGGGAGACAGAACCAGACCTACATCCTTCATTATGAATTTCTAGCTTCTTGACTCTGCTCTAGGGAGTACCTGCCTGCCTGTGTCTCAGTCCTTCTTCCCACGTTTTCCCAGCAGGGTCAGGCATACATGCTTACAGACAGCACCTCTGAAGCTTTGGCCTCAGCATAAGATTTGCTTGCTCCTCCTTCTCTCATCCTTTGCCTCAGGATGAGCCTAATTTCTTCTCTTTCTTGTTCTTCTTGTTCTTCTCCTTCTCCTTCTCCTCCTCCTCCTCCTCCTCCTTCTCCTTGTTCTCCTCCATCTCCATCTCTGTCTTCTTCTCCTTCCCCTCCTCCTTCTCCTTCTCTTTCTTCTCCTTTTATCCTCCTCCTTCTTCCCTTTCCTCTTTCTCCTCTGTACTCTGATTTTACCTGAATTTTATTTTGTCAATTTTGGTATGTCAACTTCACTGGATTAGCTCCTGGCAGATTAGTAAAGTACACTCCTGGATGTGTGTATGTTGGGCCAGGGAGGTGTGGCCATGGGTATGATCCAAAGTCCCCTTCTGCTCCCCACTTCTGCTTCCCGGCCACCATGACCTAAGCAGCTTTGCTCCATCGCTCCCTCCCGCCATGAGGTTTCTGCCTTGAAGGCTGCTGACCATGTACTGAATCTGAAACAGTGAGCTAAATTGAACCTTTCCTCCTTTAGGTTGTGGTGGTCAGGTGTTGTGTCGCAGTCATGGGAAAGCTGACTAACATACTTCTCTGTGCTCAGGATTGATCTTCGTTGTTCTCATTAACCTTCTAAGCCAAAAGAAGTCCCCAAAACCCAACATTTTGTTCCAAGTCTAGAAATCTTTTCTAGAGCTCAGTGCTGATACCCTGCTATTTCTCCTCCTGGTTCATAAGCACCATTATCATTGGGACAGTTACTGAACATTTATCCTGTGCTGGGTACAAGCAAAACATCTCTTAGGTATTATCTTACTTAGTCTTTTCATCCTATAAAACAGGAATTCTATGTAGCATTTTACAGTTTCCAAGGCCAGACAATCATCAAGGAGCAATGAACTCAGGTCTGGTAGATTTCTAGCGAAAATTCCTAATTGTCCCATGCTACAGTTCATAGCCAGGGTCCCCAAGGATCTAAATACTTGGATTTTATAATACAACTGAGTTTGTCTACCTCCTAGTAGAACACTGTACACAGATTCATCTGCTTCCTTCTAATGTGGCTTTACAAAGCTTGGTTTTCTCCATTTCATCTGAGCAAATCTAAATCTGTCTGCTAGCCTCATGGCCCTTCACATTTAGTTAACAAGCACGTAATGTGCATTTGCTATTTTCATTCGTGTGAAATTGACTGCCTCTTTGTGGTATGTCAAAACCACGCATTATTCAAACTTGGGCACACACATCCCACTTCCTTAGTCGGCAGAGCATATCACAAAAAAAGTAGAGATTTTTGTTAGTGTTTAATTGTCATGTTTCACATATTTAGCAGTTATATGTGAATGATTCATATTAATTAAGATCAAAAACTGAATTAAACCTGTCCAGTGGTAATACTCTAACATTTTAAAAACAGAAGCATGTACATGTTATGTAATAGAGTAGATACTAAAAAAATCTCTAGATTACTGTGAATTACTTAAGTCCTTAACATAGCTATTAGCTTTTATTAATAAGATAAATTATGGCTACATTGGTTTCATGGGACTCTAAAGAGGGACCTTAGAGATTTGACTAGATGTGGACTCAATTTGCTGGATCTAAAAGCAGGGCATTGCACACTTAACAATTAAATATATACCAGCTGTGAAAAAACAAATCATTTTTTGCTCATTACTGGGAGGAACTGTAAGATACAGTCTTTCCTAAGATACAGTTTAAAAGTTATAAAATCCGGGCTGGTGAGATGGCTCAGTGGTCTAAAGCACCTACTTAGAACAAGCTCAGCAAAGCACA
>NDGN011510824.1:4974-21657 GCA_002564285.1 Tympanoctomys barrerae
TTCCCTGGCAAGCTCAAGGGCCTGAGTTCAATCCCTGGTTCTGCCAAAAAAAAAAAAAAAAAAGAATTTGAATTATCAAAATACTATGAAAAATATGGTATAACTTTAGGTGATTCTGCAACTAAATAGTTGACTTTTACTTTAGAATATTGTGAGATTACTAAGTAAATGAAAGTGCTTGAGTAAAATCCTGTAACTTTGTTTTTATAAATAAAAAGTAAGTATGTAGAATATTTTTTGCATAAATTTTCTACGTCTTTCAAGAAAGTAGACATCACTTAGTCTTAATAAGGTACAACAAATTTGGAAGAATTATCATAAAACTGTTTTTCACTTTTATATGGGACCAATAGTCTATCACATTCTAATACCCCAAATGTTTTCTTTATATGATATTCAAGTTATTAACTGGAATATGAACTGGATGAAGAAAGAGTATATTGAAAAATTTAATAATAAAATAATTGTTTTTGCCCTCATAATTGCTCTTATTAGGGGCCAGCCAAATAGCTCAGCAGATTAAAGCACCTGCTTAGGCAGGCGCAGGAGCCAGGAGTTCAATCCTTGTGCCTGCTGTGCTGGCTCCACACCTGGGGTGTACAGCAATTAAGACTGGGTGTGGTGATGTGTGCCTGCAATCCCAGCACTTGGGAGGCTGTAAACAGGAGAATCACTACAAGTTCAATCTGTGTAGTGAGACCCTGTAGACCCTGTAGGCCCTGTCCTAAAATAAAATAAAATAAATAATAATAATAATAATAATAATAATAATTGCTCTCAGAAGGAATTTATTAACATGTGTAATACTAGACTGGTAAAAGAAAAAAGAGAAATACAAATAAGCAATGAAGCAAACATAAAGATGTGGTTAAGAGACTCCTAAGAAAAGGGCCAGGGAGATGGATCAGTAGAATTGGTACTTCCTTGACAAGTGCAAGGGCCTAAGTTCAATACCCTGCTCTGCCAAAAAGAGAGAGAGAGAGAGAGAGAGAGAGACTACTAAGAAATATAGAAGACAATTATGCCATAACTTGAGTCAACTGTGCTTTCCATAAGACCCTCTAGCTTCTATTTACAATAAATCAAAATGAACTACAAACATACATATATACATATATGTATACACATGGAATTTTCATATACACTTCCCGTATATAATTACCATATTTTCCATGATGAGGATATTTACAATTACATTTTTGTTTCTGTTGCCCAGAATTCTCTAAAGTAATAACAAAGAAAAAAGAGGTCAAAAAAAAAGAAAAGAGAGGTTAGAAGGTCTGGATTCTAGAAGTTTGTTTTATAAATAGATCTATGTTCCTAATATCTTTAAAACTTATCTGTGTATTAAAGATTATCTAACTGTCTTGTCTCACCTCACAGGTTTTTCTGTACCTGGAAATCAAGATGTTCCCACAGTCATCTATGTAGATTATCTTGAGTTCTAAAATTCTTTAAAAGTCTTTGGTATGGTGATGATAATAGGCATTAGAAATTATTGACTTATATCAGCCTAAATTTTCTTCTACCAAATAAGTTAATTTGCTGTCTGTAGCTCTTGTTCATTGTACTTTCAGAAAGGGTATCAAAGGTGTTTATTTTATTTCCATTTTTACAGCCTTCCACACGTGAGAGTCATTTATGTAAAGGGAAAAAACAACTCTTTGTATTCTCAAGTGCTTTGCTTAAAGATTTGATTTTAACAGGATTTAAAAAAGAAAATAAATGTATATATAAACATGCAAATGTATTACTTTTTATCACATGATCAATCATAAAATTTAGTTTAGATTATAATCAAATAAATATTCTACTTTATTCAGTGTCCTTGGTGGAAATGCTAAGCTCATTCACGTCTTTAAATGACAGAAATCACTATGTAATCAAGATTCATTTTTTTAAAACATGAAAGCAAAAGGAATTATTATAGAAATGTTCCTAAAAAGTTAATTTTTCAAATGATTTAAAGCTTAAAGGGCTAGTGAGATGGCTCAGTGGTCTAAAGCACCTACTTAGAACAAGCTAAACTAAGCAAAAGACAGGAACCACGGTTCAATCCCCCAGCACGACATGCCAGCCAGCCCCACCCCCTGGTGAGCTGAGCTGCCCCCCCCACAATAAATAAATAAATAAATAAATATTATTAAAAAATAAAAAAATAAAGCTTAGAAAAAAAGTAAGGATTTATCAAAATACTGTTGATATGGGCTTCTAGAAAAATGGAAGCTCAGAAATCTATGTGCTATGATTAAAAAATTAAGGAAATGTTTAATTTAAAAAATGTATAATAAAAGACCCACTTCACGAATTACCCTCAAAATAGTCCTCTCCTTTTGACTTATCCGATTATTCTCGCATTTTTCTGAAGCAGTTCTTCAAGGCTTGTCATGTCTCCAGTTACACTGTCCTGGTATATTTGAAGTTCTGAATTGAGTCAAAAGATTTACTTTCTTGCAGTCATTTTCTTTTTGAAGAGGCGATGGAAAGGTAACAGATTCAGTGACTAAGGTGGATGAGGACAACTTAAAACTTTTATATGACATAAATTATAATAAAAGTTTGATCAGTGTGAGATAATCAAGACACATAGTGACTATTTAAATTTACAAAACGTATTACATGAAAGACATACTGCTATTAAGCACCCTTAAAAAGCTCAAAATAGTTCCCTTCATTTCCAACACACTTATTCTTAATTCTTGGCAACAATCTTTACTGGGATAAGGTTTTTAAAATTTAAATATTCATTTTGTATTTTTAATCATTTCTTATATCTTCCCTCCTAAACCAACAATTATTCTAGCAGAATCTGTCTGATAATAAGACTTTGAAACTGCAGAATCTGTTGAAGGCCTGCAATTATCTTAAATGGGCTAAACTAAATTAAATGCCAGAGAATGGGAAAATAGAACACCACACATGATCCAACTATATGCTGTTATTATTAGATTCAAAGACACAAATAGACTGGAGGTGAAAGATGAAGAAAAAGCCATCTCACACAAATAGTGACCTGGAACAGCAGGGGTAAATGCACAGAGAGTAGGCAGCACAGACTTTCAATAAAAGAAATTTATGGTGAATAATTTATACTACTGTCTACTAGTAAAATTTGAATACAGTAAAATGTGGAAGATGAATGCTTAAACACTAATAACAGACTAACAAAATATATGGAACAAACTCAGAATTGAAAGAAATAATAGACAGTTCTAAATAACAGAGACTTCAGTGCTCCATTCTAATTTGGTAGGGCTTTTTCTTTCTTTTTTTTTTCTTTCTTTTTTTTTTTCTTTGAGACAGGGTCTTACACGCAATTCAGGCTGATCTTGAACTCACTATGTTACTCAGACTAACTTTAAACTCACTGAAAACCTCCTGGCTCAGAGTCCTGATCACTGGCATTACAGGTGTGCACCACATGCCCTGTTCAGTAATTAAATTTTCATGCTGGAAAAAATAGCCAAACTGATCAGTAAGTGAATATATGATTGAAATGCACAATATATCAACAAAACAGCCACATGCAGAAGATCATACCACCAAGAACATATTTTTTCTCAAGTATGCATGGGGTTTCTTCTAGGGCATAGTATTTAGGAATCCAGAGACAGAGGGACATGGAGGTATCTGTCAGATTAATCTTTGCTTCTTCTTATAAACCCACCTGGACTCAACCTTGGAGTCTCTTTCTTGTGATCCCAATCAATGTACAAAGCTCCATATCTGAATAGCACAGTTAGATTAAGTTTTCAACTTCTTAGTAGCTCAAAATATGAAATAACCTTCAACATATAAAATCTGAAAGATACCCATCATATTCAAACACGATATACACTATATTAACTAAATAAAACATGTACACATTTATCTCAATTGATGTGGGTGAAACATGTTAAAAATTCAACATTTTATGAAAAAAATAAATTTTTCATACAACAAAAACAAATCAGAGTAATAAAAGTTGTATTTGAAAAACACTGAGCATCATAATTAATGGTAAAAGACTAAACATACATGTTCCTTTAGGATAGAGAATAAGATGAGGAAATATGTTTTCATATATTTCTGTTCAGTGTAGTTCTGGAAATTTTACCCTGAGCAAATAGATAAGACAAAGAAATAAAACTTTAAATTTGTGAGGCAAGAAGTGTTCTCTGTTTGCAGATAATGATAGTTTATGTAGTAAATTGTAACTATTCTACATCACTATGTTGTAACTGATAGTGTATGAGGGCACAAACAAAATAGCAACACAGTCGGTACACAAAAAAGTTTTACTTCCATGGACTAATAATAAGCAACCTCAAAAGGAAATTCAACAAAGCACTTGCATTTTCAGTAGCAACAAAAAGAATAAAATGCTTAGGATTTATCCAGGATGACTAGCTTGTACAATGAATCCATAGAACATCAAATTTAAAAAATGTTAAGAAATGGAAGCATGTTTTATGTTCGGGGATTAGAAGGCTGATCTTGTTAGAGCATCAAATCTATTCAAAGCACACTGCATCACTTCTCGGCCTTTAGGCTAAGATCAGGTGTAGTATCTGTTCTTATCAAAGCAATCTACAGATTCGGAGCAATTTCCATAAAAATTCTCAATGACTTTTTTTTTTAATAGAAATTGAAAATCTCATCTTAACATTCTATGTTCTCAAAGGAGGATGTTTAGTAGCCAAAAAGTATTTTAAATGAGAGAAACAAAGTTGCATGATTCATACTTTTCCTGTTTCAAAATTTAATATAGAAATTATCATCGAAATACTGGGGTACAAATATAATAACGAACTTTACAAGTCAACTGAATATAATACAGTGTAAAATTAAACCTTTATAAATGTCTAGGGCTTTTTGACACAAATGTTGAGAACACTCAAGAGGGAAAAGGTGGTCCTTTCAACGAAAGATACTTAGAAAATTCTATGTTCACATTTAGAAGAGTGAAGTTATACTTATTATACGTACAAAAATAACTCAAAGTGGATCAAAAATTTACATGGGAGATGTAACTCTCTAAGACTTAAGAAAATGTAAGGCAAAAGCTTCATGACACTGGAATTAACAATTTTGTTGGGTATGAGGGCAAATGTATAGAGAAAAAAAGATAAAAAACAAGTATGTAAATTTGATTTTATGAAAACTTAAAAAGTTCATTGAAAAATTTAAGTAACAGAATAAAATGTTAACTTAAAATAACTAAAATTCAAATTTTTAAAGGGTTAACATCCATAGTAGCCATAATACAGAGAGAAATCTAAAGAGAAAAAAAAAAGGTATGAAGTTCCTGTTTAATGAAATTTCAGTTTCATAATGCAAAATGAGCTATGGAGGTTAGTGTTGGTGATGTTCCAGAACATTATGAATGTATTTAATACAAATGATCTGCATATTTGAAAATCATTCAGATGATAATTTTTTATTATATTCATTTTACCATGAGAAATTCAGGAAAAAAATCACTGACAATATTAATAGGGAAACTTGATTGTTAGCATTTTGCTGTTGTTTCAACTGAAACTAAACTAAAAAATATTCACTTTACAAAATTATTAGAAATTTGTCGAGATTTGCAGTGAATAAAATTTGTAAGGAAACAATTGCTATAAAAGCAAAATAACTAAATATTTTCTGGGATAAATTGGGAAATATGTATAACAAATTCTAAAGATATTCAAGACTATCATAAGAAAACATTTTAAAATTACTACATGTACTGACATATGCACAGTAAGAAAATTTAACTAATGCTTGTGCCTATTACCACCTTGTCTTTAAAAGATATTTAAAAAGTGGAAATAGTTTCAATTCTTCATGCTTAAGAGAGGAAAAACATAAACTATAGTGCTGGGATTACAGGTGTGCACCATCATGCCTGGTTCTGGGTGTACCTGGGATTTCAGGGCTGGCTCAGCGTGCACTACCTGGTATTGAACTCAGGACCTTTCACTTGCCAGACTGGCACTTATGCCAACAAGCTATCTTCCCAGCCCAACTTTTTTTAATATTAAGACATTTCTACTACAACATGAAAATTGAAAAACGAATCAATATAATAATTACAGCTCAAGTGATAATATAATTAATAGATAATTTAAATTTCTTAACTATAATTTTAATAATTTTTAGATTTCCTATATTTACCAAACTTTTAATGTAGCATGGAATATCTATTATATGCTTATGAATTTCTGGAAACTTCAGGTAAATTTACTAAAGGGAACTAATTATATTGGTAAGAAAGTGTATTATTACTAATATTTAATGTACCATTAATTAACTATTACATTAAAATTCTCTTTAGCTGTAACTTAAAAGCTGGTGAGTATTTCAAATGTACGTGGGTGTATTACCATTATGTTTTCTGTGGTAACTGAGTTAAATTCAATTAATTGTGACATAGTCTAACGCTTTTTTGTAAGAATGATTGATGTAGAATGCAAGGACTTTACATCGGTAGAAACTCTATTTCTGTGGGAAAAAAACAAAACCTGAAAACAATTCTAAAAGTGTAGAGAAATATTATATTTAGAAAGCAGTATGAGTGAAAGAAATGGTCAGTGGTTTTAATTTATTATCTTTTGCTGTCATTTTTTTTTCAGTTGAAATAACCTGAGTATGGCCTTAAGAAAAGGTGACAATTAGCTGTTTCTAAAACTTGTTTTACTGTTTTTAAATTTAAGCTGTATGTTTTATTATAACAGAGGACGTATTTGTTTAAATAAGGCTTCTTTTGTGAAACATATTTTAGTTCCGCACAATAATTTGAGCCTCGCAGCGCACACGTGTAAGATCCATTATGCATTGGTGCTACTTGCCTCATTAGACCCCGCGCTCAAAAGAGATCAATGACTCGGCTGAATTGACAAAATATGCATTTCCCTCTTGCTGATGTGCTGTCTCAGACAGATAGAAAATATTGCTTTTTTTCTCCATTCCTCTAAAGCATTTCAACTTTCATTTCTGTAAGTGTTATCACATTCAACGGCTTCAACACACTCTCCATTTCACTAGCGATCTGTTAGTGATCTGCGCCTTTCATCTCCCCACAGCTTTGTCCTAATGAAATCATTATGGCTGAACTGCTGTTTCTCATCGGCCTTTATTTCATCTCTATATGATGATAATGATCTCATTTTATTTTCAGAAATACTGACATACAGCTATAGTTTTGAATCATTATTTTTATGTTTCTTAAAAGAAAAGTAATTGATTCTCTAAATATTCTATTTTGTGCATTTATTGAAGGTGAATACAAGACAGTAACCACGCAATTATTCTGAAAGATCATAGAATGGAGTGGTTGGGAGATGACTTTGAATCAGTAAAAATCTGGGTTCAAATCTCTTGCTGTTTGCAGCTATCTAATTTTAGCAATTTTTAAACATTTCAGTAAACTTACATTAATTCATAGGTTTACTGTAAACCTTAAGTGGTAAAATGCAGATGAAAGAATGATCTCAACCCCCAGAACTTAGAAGCTAAGCTAAATGCCTAACAAATTTAGAGAGCTTGTTTATGAAGCATGATCATTATTAAGGATGCAGGCAACCATACTTCGCTTTAATACAGGTGAATTTATAGATTTTTTTTTACATCAATATCTGCCAATATCACCTCACTCTCCCACCATCCTATCTAACAAAAAAGACTAAAGGAGCTGTGTTACAATTTGTTTCTAGACATCCCACCAAGGCGTCATGTGATCATTGGACTTTTTCAGAAGTGGCTGAATCTAGAGTCTGATTTTGGGTTAAGGAAATCAGTGATTGGCTTGGCATAGTTCTGGCTTGGATTAAGGGGGTGAGTGGGTAGCCTTCATACAATATAAGGGACAGAAAGAGTCTTATCTCCCTCGCTTAGTTGCATTTACTGCCTTCTACCATCATGAACTGTTACCCTGGAACCAGCCATTGGGAACTAAAATCTGTGCAGACCTTGAGCTGAATAAACCTCTTCCCCTTTATCTTTGGCTGTTGAGTATTTTGCCTCAGTAAGGAGAAAATTAACTAAGACAATCTGCTAAACTGTAAGTGTTGATCATTACTAAACTTGAAAATAAAATCACATTTACAGAAAGAATAATTTTAAAAAGAGGCAATACTATGCTAACTATAAGTTTGATGATGTTTTAAGGGCAGAAGCAATGGTACACTCTATGTCTTTTTGTGTAAATTCATTTTTATATTTCTTTAAAATACCTGTGTATTAACAGTTATCATTAATATAAAAAACTCTGCATGTTAAAATACAGAACTTGATTTTTTTATATATGTATACAAGTCTGAAATCATCACAACTATCAAGTTGGATAAACACTTAAAGTCTCCAAATGTTTCCTTTATCACTTTATAATCCTTCCCTCGCTTTGATTCGTGTTCCTAACCCATTAACATTTCCCATACATACATTGATAGCTTCTCTCTGTAAAGAGATTTGTTTTAACTATTTAGAATATTATATAAATGATATTACATAATATGCATCATATTTTGAACTACTTGTTTTACATAATTATTTTGATATTCATCCATTTACCATGATACATTAGTTACCCATTGTATTGTGGAACTTGTCTAACCAATTTTACTGAAATGTGTTTATCCACTCACTGATTGATGGAGAGTTTGGTTGTTTTCATATTCTGGATATTGCAAGCAAAGCTTCTGTGAACATATCTGGGAAATTCTTTCTAGAAACATTTGTTTCCTCTTTTCTTGGTTAAATAGAAATAGAGTGGAATTTCTGGGAGTGGAATGACAAGGTTACATCATAGCTATTTAGAAACTATTCAAACTGTTTTCATCAGTGTTTCTGAATACTTTCTTTTTTCATGTCCCACCTGCCTGCAGTGTATGAGATTAAGTTGGGTGGAATTGAGATTATTCTTAAAGGTTTTGGAGAATTTAAAGAGAAGTTTTGTGAACAGGAGGCTTTTTTCATAGAAATTTTTAACTACACAATTAAATTCTTAACTGGTTGAAAGAGTATTTAGGTAGTGTGTATTTCTTCAATAAATTTTAGCAGCTTCCATCTTCAAATATTTGTCCTATTTATAGGAGTTTAGTTATTGCTAATATTTTAAATATTTGTATTAATTTAATTCTATTAAATTTTCCTCTTATTTCTGTATATTTGCAATACAAAATAGTGATGTTTGCTTTGGGGAACTGGTACATGCACGTAACATTCTAATCATTTTGATACCTTAATGCTTTTTCCTATTATTACCTCCTGCGATGAACCTCCTTTTCATTTACAAAAGTCTGCATTTTCATTTCCTAAAATTTCTTTATTTTCTTTATTAATTCTCCTTCACTTCTGATATTAGTATTTTTTCTTTATTTTTGGAAACTGATCTAAGGATTTACTGCTTAAATTGATTTTTCTCTAATGACCAGCTTTAATTTCATTGATTTACCCCATTTTTTTGTTTTTTCTTTGGGTTTTCATATGAATTTTACTTTCCCTTATTATTTCAGATGTATTTTGCTCTATTTTCTCTAGTTTGTGTGAACATGGATATTCACAGTTTGTTAATTTGAGATCATTCTAATATAGTTTATACTAGCTATACATTTTAACTCAAT
The DNA here is from genome assembly GCA_002564285.1 of Tympanoctomys barrerae. NCBI lineage: Eukaryota > Metazoa > Chordata > Mammalia > Rodentia > Octodontidae > Tympanoctomys > Tympanoctomys barrerae. The sequence continues at coordinate 14,565 of NDGN011510824.1, forward strand.
ATACTTTACTCATATTATTTTGACTTTAATGTATATTTCCTTGTCAATGTAGTCAAAATACTTGCTAATTGCTCCTGTTAAATTCTTGTTTGCATTTAGTAGGATGGTGTGTGTGTGTGTGTGTGTGTGTGTGTGTGTGTGCGCGCTATTTTGGGAATTTTTAGATACTCTTTTGCAATGTTTTTTACTTATTTTACTCCCTTCATGTTCCTTTTGTTAGCAATGAGAAATCTATCTTCATTTTTATTTGGTTACAATATGTACACAATTTTTTACACTTTGTCATTTAACATTCTTTCTTTATTTATTTCCTTTTGTGTTACATGTGTTTTGTACATGAAGTTCGTGGAGATACTGGATTCTGTGTATTCATGTATTTTATTTGCACATTGGAAAATAATATTTCTCTCTCTCCTTTGGTGTTAAGATTACACGCATATTAAACTATTTAAAATTATCTTAGACCTCATAGATTTTTTAAAAGTGACATATTCTTCATATTTTACTTAGGATACTTTCTGTTGTTATATTTTTAATTTTACTATCTCTTTAATTTGTCATTTCTCGGCTATAGGCAATTTTATGCATCTTGTAATACGAACTACTATGAAGACAACAATATGCAATTTATTGCTGTCCTACTAACCTGTTTTAGTTAGTTAACCTGTTTCATTGCTATTTTGTTTCTCTATAAAATTAATTTTTTGAAAATCTGGGCTTTTTTAACCCCAAGAGGGGGAAAAATTATTCAGTGTATTTTTTATTCTATTTTTTCCTCCTATAAGTGTATATTTACAATACAGAATAGTGATTTTTGGGAGGGAACTGGTACACGCATGTAACATTCTGATCATTTTGATACCTTCATTTTTTTTCCATTATCACCTCCTTTTCTGGATATCCTTTCCCATCTACAAAACTTTGTATTTTCATTTCCTACAATTTCTTTATTTTATTCACTTATTGATTTGTATTTTAGCTTTTTCATGCAGAAAAAAATGTAATATTTAATTCTCTGCTTTTGACATTCTTTCTCTCTCTCTCTCTCTTTCTTTCTTTCTTTTTTTTTTCTTTGTTTCTTTGTTTCTTTCTTGGTTCTGGGAATTGAACTCAGGGCCTTCTGCTTGCAGCCATGAGCTGCACTGCTGAGCTACATTCCTGCCTGTTATGGTTTGAGTCTAGTTGTCCCCTCAAAACTCTATGCAGTAATTGGGGCAGGCTCCTAGAGTTTATGATTAATGAATGATCCAATACTAGGATTATGGGTGTGGGTGCTACTCCCCTGCCTGGGGTGGATAGCCTGATTAAATATAAGGGAGTGAGAGAGGCTCTCTAGCTACCCTACCCCTGCTCTTCCCTTTGCTCTTTGCTGTTTTCTGCCTCCATGAACTGCTGCCCTTTGTCATGTGCCTTAGAACCAGCAGTGTATGGGCTGAAACACTCACTAACTGTGAGATAAATAAACCTTTCCTTCCTTAATTCTGGGTGTTGAGTATTTTGTCAAAAACAAAAAGAGAAAAGTAGCTAAGAGAGATTTTCATACCCAGAAGTGGGATTGTTGCTGTGACAGAACATGACCATGTGGATTACAAGCCTTGAGGAATGGCTTATGGGAAGAGACAGGAAGGATTTGGAGATGTTGCATACAGAGAAGTATTGGAACACCTTTTGCTGTTCTGTTTGGGTGATTCTGGTCAGAGCTGAAGATGAAAAGAACAGAAGGCTGATGGAAATTCTGCCTGTAAAGACCATGCTGGTGAGGTTTCTGCTGCGAAAAAGGACTACATTGAATGTCGGACTCCAGATGACGTGTCTTAAGGCTTGGCAGAAAGTTTTTCTGCATTTTTCTTGTGGCCAAGAGATTAGCTTGAGACTAATTAAGTGTGGCAGACTGATTAATCTTGCAAAGAAATTTCAAGGCAGTTCAATGTGGAGGCAGTTGTATGGCTATTGTTGGTGACTTTTAGTCAGATTTATGTTGAGAATCAAGAGGAAAAATCCAAGCAGGATGATTATAAGTGTGAATTTCCCCAGAAAGAAAGCTCCAAGAACTCTGTGGACTACAAAGACAGACTTAAGGAGATCTCCATTGTTGAAAAGGCAAAAGAGAACAGAAAGGATGGCCTGAGGGCATTAGAGAAGGAGGCAGGTCTTCACCCTGTGAAGCCTCAGAACTGCAAGGGTAAAGGACTTTACTTTGAAGAGAAAGCTATAGAGAACCATGTTCCAGAATGGCAGCAGTATAGAGGTTGTTTTTGTTTTCTTTTTTGTTTTTGTCTTGTTTTGTTTTGTGGTACCGGAGATTGATCTCAGGACCCTGCCCTTGCCATGCAAGCACTATTGTACTAAACTATCTCCCAAGTCTGAGAATTTGTTTCTTGGAACCAGGGTCAGAAAGATCAGAAATCCAGGCACTCACAGTGACTACATATAAGAGAGAAGGAAACCTGGCTACTTCTTCAGCTGGTAGCAGACTTTGGCATCACTCATGTGGCATTGGTCTTAGGTTCATGGAGAATGCAAGAGTGCTAAGTTTAAGTAGGATTCTACCTTGATTTCAGAAGGTCTTGGGGCCAGGCAGTGTGCCCCTGAGAAGGTAGTGTGTGAAGCAGAGAGTCAGAAGCCTAATGTGCAGTTGAAACCCCAGAAGTTTGGAAAACCCAGGAACATGGATCATGCAAAGAAAACTGCAAGGATGAAGCAAAGCTGGCCTAAGAAGTCATGGGAGCTACCACCAAGAGTGTCATAAAGGCAGGGCCACATAGAGTTTACAATTTGACAGATTACTTTTGATTTTCCACATGGAACTACAGGACTTAACTTTGCCCATCTGGATTCTTGACTTGCTTTGGTCCCAATGCTTTATATCCTGTTGTTTGTACCTTTGGAAATGGTAACATTTTTCTTATGCCATTAATGTTGGAAGTGTTTAACTTTTAATTTGTACAGGTGCTCACACCTAAGAGTTTGCCTTAGATCTCGGAAGAGACTTGGGAATTGGACTTTTCAGCAATGCTAAAACTGTTAGGACTTTGGCAACTCCTAAAGATGGACTAAAATGCCTTTTGTGTAAAGGGCTGTGCATGAGTCTTTGGGGGGCCAGGGGTGGAATGTTATGGATAGTGTCTAGTTGTTCCCCCAAAGCCTTATGTAGTCACTGGGGTGGACTTCTAGACTTTGTGACTAATTCATGATTCAATGCTGAGATTATGAGTGTGGGTGCTATGCCAGCCCTCAATAATAGCCTGGATTCAATATAAGGGAAGAAGAGAGTCTTGCTAGCTATCGTAGTTGCTGCTCTACCTTTGAGTTTTGCTATTTTCTACAGCCATGAATGGCTGCCCTCTGCCATGTGCCACTTTTCCTTGGAGCCAGTTAAGGATGGACTAAAATCCTCCCTAACTGTGAGCTGACTAATCCTTTTCTTCCTCACTTCTGGTAGTTGGGTGTTTTGTTCCAGCAATGAGAGAAAAGTAATTAAGACATGGCCCTTGTATTTAAATTTATCATCTTAATTTCATCCCATTTTTGTACAAATGACATGATTTCCCTTTTATTTATACCTGAATAATATATTTCTATGCATATAAACCATATTTTCTTTATCTATTTTTCTGTGACAGGCATGTAGGCTTTCAGAGATTGACCAAATGGAATTGCATTGCTATAAACATATTTGTACATGTGTCATTGTGTCATATATGACCTCTTTATTTCTTTTAGTCATATACACAAAAGATGTTTGGGGAAAATGAATTTTTATTTTAGTTTCAAAACTAAAAATATTATAGTTCTCTGTCATGGATTTACTAGCTTGAATTCCCACCAACAATATGAAGCTTTTCCTTTTTCCCACATCCTCACACATATTTGTTAATTTATTTTAGTTTTACATTATTCTTAGCTATTCTAACTGGACTTAGGTATATTGTAAGAATTTTTATTATTTTATTAATTTTATTGGCATATTTTTAAACACATATTTTTATTCATCACAGGAAGTATATTCTTATATTTTCTTCTTTTAAAATTTCCTCTTCTTATGGCCAGGGAGATGGTTCAGTGGAATAAGTGCTTCCCTGGCAAGCACAGGAGCCTGAGTTCAATCCCTGGTTACAAAAAAAAAAAAAATCCCTTTCTTTCCTTTCTCCTTCCCTGTCTTTGTTGCTTTACCATTTGAATATTTTCTTCCTACTTCACAATATCTATTATGAGTTTGGGATCTTATTTATCCTTTTGGTTTCTCACATAACAGACACAATGTGATATTTAAATATGTCTTTCTGATTTGTGTCACTTAAACAGTACAGTATCAAGGCACATCCATTTACTTAGAAATGTTGCAAGTTTATCCTTTTTATTGCATTACAGTACTCCATTGTATATAAAACCTATATTCTTAGGTTACTGAGCATTTGGGCAATTTCCAAGATTTTGATATTACAGCTTGTGGTGCTATAAACCAGAGTGGGCATGTTCCACTGTGACATGATGCTAATACCTAGGGAAGATACCAAGAAGATGAATAACTGGGCTAAATTACCTCTAGCTTCAGTTCTTTGAGGAATCTCTTTGTTGATTTTCATATTGGTTGTACCAATTTATACTCTCAGCAAGAGTGGAGAATTTTTTTCAAACAGCATTCCTGGTATTTCTTATTGGTTAATTTTTTGGTCTTAGCCATTTCTTTTCTGGAGTGAGATGAAATTTTAATGTTACTTTAATTTATATATCTTGTGTGACCATTAATAGACATTTGAAATGTGCAATAAATATTTCATGAATAAGGATATTCTAATAATTTAGGGTTTTGTGTTTTGATGTGCATTTACCTAAGGATTTAATCATTTTTTGTGTATTTATTATTCATTTGCATTTCTCCTCTTGATAATTGCTTAGTTAGTTCATCTTAAGTGTTACACTTTGTGTTTACATGTCCCTTCAAAGACATGGGGTCATACGCTGGGGTTTTTCAGAGGGACCTGAACCTAGACTGTGTGACTAATACATAGTGTAATGGTAGAAATAAGGCTGTTAGGATGAAGGCTAGGAGATTCCCTACTCAGTCCATTAATTTTTTTATATTTTATTCACCTGGTACAGGATCTCACTATGCAGCTTATACTCATAGAGATCCTCTTGTCTCAGCCTCCCCATCTCTGGGATCATGGGCATGCACCACCATGTTCATTTTCAGTGGCTGGCATGATTCACCCAGAATTCAGGAGCTGGAATGGCATTTGGTACCAGGGATCAAATATAGGCAGACACAGAGACAGGGTTTGATCCAGGGGCTTGTCATGCTGGCCCCAACCCCTGGGGTGCACTGAGACAGTGACTGAGACTGGGGGTGGTGGTGTGCACCTGTAATACAAGCACTTGGGAGGCTGAAAACAGGAGAATCACTATGAGTTCAATCTGTGCAGTGAGATCATGTAGATCCTGTACTAAATACATAAAGTATAAATAAATAAATAAATAAATAAATAAATAAATAAATAAATAAATTTTGTTTGATAGAACAGCTATAACCGTTTGGTCTAAACGGCTGTTTAGATTGTTCCTTACAGCTGCATCTATATGCTTTAAAGTGCTTTCTTCAGTGTTATCTGAATCATGTTTCTCAATCAGATGCTGGAAGCAGACCTGTTCTCAGGCTTGCGTGGTTGCTGGGAACTGGCTCAGAGCCCCTCGCATGATTCTGCCTGAGCCTTACACAATGTAGTTACTCACATGCACTGTGTGGTGCTCTGCTGAATATTCAGGGAGAAGCCTCTGCATCTCCATTTTTACCTTTGGGCAACACTCTCTCTATAGACTCTATATCTATAAAATTCTAGGCTAGCTTGTTTCACTGAGATTGCAGTTCTGGCATCTGAAGTCCAACAGTTCAGTGGCTCCAACGGCATCTTTCCCAGCCCTGTTTATTGTCCTGGAAATTAGGACACTAAACTCTGACATACTGGGAATCATGTAACTTATTTTCTACTATTTAGGAGTCATTGTCCTTTAGTATGTGGAAGGTGCTATTGACTTACATTTTGTACACTTTATATTTTAGGATGTCATATGTGGCATTAAATCTTATTTCCAGTTTGTCTGCTTTTGGTTGTTTAAATTGGCAAATTAAGTTCTAGTTCTCTATCTTGTAAACCTTATTTTGTTTATCTTTGTGTTTATTTTTCCTACATTTAAATCCAGAACAAGTTAGGTATTGCTGTGTTTCATTTGTTTGTCATCTGTTATTCATTGTTATGTGACATAAATTTTAGCATTTTCTAAAAATATACATACTGCATTCTTTTTGTTTTTATTGTTATTTTCTGATGACTGTCATTTATAAATCAATAAAAATATAAATTTATTGTAGACCTATTATGTCACAATAAATTTCATATGGAATAGAATTTTTTAAAAAATCACTTTTCTTAATACAGGGACCAGAGTTTGATCCCCAGCATGTCCCACCAGCCCTGCCCCCAGAGCTCGCTGAGAGGGAGAGTGAGACTGTGTGTGGTGGTGCGCACCTGTACCCCTAGTGCTTGGGAGGCTGAAAACAGGAGGATCACTATGAGTTCGAGCTGTGTAGTTAGACCCTATAGATATTGTACTAAATACATAAAAAAGTTTTCTTAAATATATTATACACAATCTGAACTTAAAATTTTAACGTATTGAATTAGATGCTTAATGAAAGGAAACCTTGGTAAAATTTGTTAATTCTTCTAAGAATGTACACATACAAAATGAAATAAAAATACATATATACTTTACCAAATATTTCTACTTCTCTTCACAAATCTTATATCAACTGTTAATCAATACAGTGATCAAGAAAGTCTAAGCATTACCTGATACCAATTAAATTATTCATACTACACATCTGCATTCTTTTTAAGGCACATGGAAAAATTACATTCCAGAAATTAAGTATAGAAAAAGAGATGTGAAATCAGTAGCCAGTGAACACAGCCAAGGATTTAGAAACCCTTTTAAATACACCTACTCATGATTATTTTATAAAGCGCAGATAATTTTTTTCAGAATTTTATTGATAAACAAATAGCAATTAGACAGTTTCAAATCAAATCAC